>APFE030697010.1:7986-98083 GCA_000404065.3 Pinus taeda | reverse complement strand
GAGTCCCTACCGGGCCTCCGAGCCTCACATAACACATTGACCACGATGAACGGGAAGTTTCAAAAACTCTTGCATCGAATAATCATGTCAGCCATGTTGCCCTCAATCGGCGCAGAAGGATAAGAGGAATGGCGCCCAATCCAAAGGTTGGCATGAGATAGAGCCCGTGCACGAAAAGGGCCAGGATCTATTCCCTAAGACCCTGCTTGTTGGGGGGTTCAAGCCTTTAAATAGATATCCACCCATCACGCGGACAGACTTTCACGTCTACTTCGACAACCGGGCGGGTTCTGAAGAAATCAGTTGGGGTGGATTTTCCACCTCGGTCAGGGAAGGGAACAAACTCCCACCACTTATATAAAGGAAGATGTTTGGTGGAAGGCCCAAACCTCACTCACATCATCGCCCCAGAATCAAGCCACCGAAAGTGGTAAGGCGGTTGAAACCGATTCTCTTTATTTTAGCTTATTTGATTCTATCCTATTTGATTCTCTCTAAGGTGGGGAAGGCCAACTCCATTCATCATCCCGGCTCGATAGGGAAGAGACACCATAGGCCCTCTAGGGTAATTCATAACATCACTTCTCTCTCCTCAGATACCCCCCCCCATGACTGCTCTGCCTATCGGCCTCTCTTTCCCTAATCATCCACATTTGGCTACGTCCGGTAGGGAATTCTCTTCATTCTTGTAGGATATTTCTTACCAGGGTGGTTCATTTTATCTGACTAATGGCTTGTCTAGCTTGGATTGATCCTTGTCAGGGAAGGATTGCAAGTGTACGGTTAATTTCAAGCCTTTTCGCGTGATGATAATTTCGATCAAATTGACGGATCAAATTCTTTTATTTATGCATAATCTGAACACGAGGGATCAGTTTAGCGGTTTCAACCTACCTGCATTGATTCTGATCATCCCACTCTTCGTCCCACTCTCCTCTCAAAGGGAATGGGTGATGGCCCATAATCCTAGGGATGAACAACAGACTGGACAGACAAAACTGATCCTGATCTAAGGCTCATCCTCCCCGTGAACGGGATGAGGGAAATTACTTTTTACCGGGTGTGCGCAAACCGATGGCAGGGTGTAGGAGAACCATTCGAGGTTAGGGCTGTGGGATTGAATGAGAAATAAATACATAAACTCCCACGGCAGGGGTTCGATTCAGTTTACGCAATAACCCTAATATCTTAGATTGACTGTACCCTTCATTCAGCCTACTATACTCTAATCTACATGGCTGATGTGCCATCCCCGCCTACCATGAGGTATGGGGCTCCAATAGGACCAGTAGTAATCTTCTTGTTCATCTCTCCATCCGCTCTAAGCCTATAACTGATTGCAATATATGTTCCTTTTGGCAAGCTTTGTTGAGGTTGCAAAAATCTATACATATCCAGATATCATTGTTCATCTTTCTGACTAGGACAAGATTGGAGACCCACTAAGAATGTCTGGCAGGGAAAATAATCTTGGCTTTCAACAGTTTGTTTAATTCAGATTTAATCTGGTTCTCTAAATTAGGATGGATTTTCCTTAATTTCTACTCAACAGGCTTCTCATCAGACGTTATTGAGATAGTATATTGAATAATAGAAGTGTTGTATGTTTTAAGATCTTCATAGTTCCATGCTAAGAAATTCTTGTATCTTTTCAACAACTGTGTAAAGGATAACTTTTCATCTAACATAAGCCCAAGGCCTAGATTAATATTTTGAGGTTTCAAGTCAGTTCCAAGGTTAATCAATTCAAACCTTGAAGTTGAAATCTAAAGTTATGAATTGGTGAGTTTTTTAAATCTATCTTTGAGGTCATACAAATCTTCCAACTTAACTACAGACTTTTGGTATAGCATTATTGGTTGTTTCTTGTTTAAGTTGGCTACCATGCTAGTCTTCATCAACTATCTGGTCATCATAAGATTCTTCTGAGGTAAAAATCTTATGATATCTGAGTTGTTATTAAAGACTCTCTAGTTGGTGATATTATCGGGAATAGAAGGCCTAAAAATCAATTCAATAGGAAAGTGATCAGGGCTATAATCTTCTGGTGGAATAAGCTTGGAAGTGACATTATCTAGGAGATTGGCACCAAAATTTTGGAGTCTTGGAATAGGGGAAATATTAAACGTTGTAAAGTGGGAAGTCAAGTCTTGGACCAATGACTTATAGTATTTCAAATCTCTTGATAGATTGTGTATAATATTTCTTACTTTTTTTATCACAATTTTTGAATCTCCAAACACTTGGAGGTGTATGATATTAAGGCCAATGGCCTTATATAAACCTTGAACTAAATCTTCATATTTCGTAGTATTATTTATGCAATCAAATTCAGGTTTGCATGCTAACATAGTCTTTTCTCCTTCAAGGCTGACTAATATGCATCCTGCTCCTACTCCATCATTGGATTTAGATCCATCAACAAATAATTTCCAAAATAAAGAGCTAACAATAGGTTTATCTACAAAATTTATGCATTTAGAAGCATCTCTTTGGGAAAACTTTTCGACTTCAGATACAACAGAGTTTTCCAAGAAAGGTGAAGTGTAAGCATTGAAATTTCCTAGAAATGATGCTACTGAGTAGTTACCGATGATATTGTTTCTATATGCGACAGGTTCATTTTCTCCTTCTAGCTCTATCGCTATGTACTTTTGATGTTTTTAATGATCAACCCTTATTTGATTTGGCTTACCATTATAGGAAAGCCACATGTGAGACCGGTCAATTACGAAATAACCATGAAGTTTTTTTGACCAGTATTTACTAGGGATTAAGCCATAGAACTCAGGAATATCATCGAGAAGAATGTCAATGACTTGAAAAAATTTAGGATTTGATGAAAATCTGATTATTACTTGATTAATTTCCCCAATGACTTCGACTTGAGATCGATCTAACTGTACGATACATACAACAAATTTTTGGGGTTGAACATTCAACTTTGCAAAAACTATTCTAGGTAAGATGTTAGATGAATCTCTTGAATCAACTAACCAGTGGTGTAAATTCTTATTAAAATCTTCAAAAGTAAGGAGGAATGAAGGAGTATGATATTTATACCTTCCTCTGATCATAGTGATGTTGGTTGGCTCAATTTTGTTTAAAGAGGTGCTTGGGACCCTTCCCATTTCTTGGGTGGCTTGTGAGATCACGACAACAGGAAGAGGTGCAATAGGTACTGCTTTGAGTTCTTTAAGGAGTAGCTTCTGTTGATGTTTCAATTTTCTAAGCTCATGAAAGGTTATGTTTTCCCTAGTCTTCTTCATATCATCAATAATATTATATTCCATTTCATTAGAAACTATCAGAGTTTTAGCTGAAGGTGAAGAATCTAATTGAGAAGGAGTGGTTTGAGTGGATTTTGATGAAGACTTCTTACATGTTTTTTTGTCCTTGGGAGGTGGCACTGAAGCCTTCTACTTTGGATTAGTTTCTGGTAAATCAACAGGGTTTTTACTTCGGGTGGAAACAAGCAATGCTTCTTGAGTTTCTTTGTGGGAAGAAAAAAATCTCACATTCCTTGTAACTCCGCCACTTCTTCATCATCTGTTTGTTCTTCGTTTACTGAAATTTCATATTCCTCTCCATCTAATTCGACATTTGATATGATATTTGGAGGTTTAGGATTGGCAGGGGAATTCCTCTTAAATGGTATAAAAGATTTTATAGAGGACTTCATCGCTAGGCTTAGACATTGTTGGTATCTTATTCAATAATTTATTGAAGCGATACTTGAAGTATTTTATTGGTTCTTTAGGTTTAGCTTTTAAATTTGAGAGATCATTGATTAGGTAGCTATGTATCTATCATCTCCAAATTTAGTTAAGAACTGCTCTTGAAAAGCATCCCAACTATTAATACAACCTGATGGTAATGAGAAGTACCATGACCCTGTTGCTCCTTGTAAAGTATATGGAAATAATCTTACAAATGTGTTTTTTTCCACTAATTCATTCAAGTTAATGGACAACATGAAATTGTTTATATGTTCCTCAACATGTAGGCCATTATCAGGATTGAATTTGGGTAACCATTTCTCTAGATGAGCTGGAAATTGATGTAAAAGTCTAACCATCCTAATACCTTCTGGGTTCGTCCACGGCCTCAGAGGATTCTGAGCCATTGTTGGTATGTGAGTAGGAGAAGGTGTAGGAGTGGTTGAAGGTGATTGGGTAGAGGAGGATGTAGTTCTTGTACCTATGTGAATAATGATCGAGTGGCAAGGCGGATGATTGATCTTGTGATGGTATAGGTGGAATGAATGAAGATGAAGATTGTGTCGATGAGAGAACCTCGTTGTGAGATTCCGATGGTGTTTTCTTAGATTTCTTATGGCTTGGAAAAGGGAATACAAATAGTTGGATTCTAAGTTTTTCACTTTGTGCTCTAGTTAACCATTGAGATGGGGAAACTTAGAGGTAACACTATCTTGGGATAACTTAGATTCTTCTTGAGATAATGAAATCCCCTATAATTTATGAATCAAGGATTGGAATTTAGGGGCTTCAGTAGAAGAAGAATGATCTGGCTTCTTTGGAAATTCATTAGTTTGTCCTATAGTTTTCTTTGCAACTTCTCGCTTAGGATCACGAGATTTGGAATGCAATTGAGAAGCTGGCGGTGATGGTGAGGGAGTTTTAATCTTAGAATGGCTTGTTGATTTGGATTTACTTTCCATTCACAGTGAGGCCCTCCTTCTAGCGCCAAAATGTTGAAGCCTGAAATTTTTTTGCTTACAACATTGGGGGAAACCACCCGGTCTAGCCCTTGGTTGGCAGTTCCTTTTTCATTTGGTGTGGTGGCTCCTACCAGGGATAATAGGACTAGTTTACCAATCTAATTTATGATAGTGCTGATCGGGTGATATGTGATATTTGGACAAATGTTTAAAGCTAAAAGTAATCTAATCTAAACTAATAATGACATGCATATATCCTAATTTAAACACTATCTAGCTATGACTGTACCCGGGAATAATTTTGAAGTATGTTATCTACAATAATGTTCGAAAAAAATTGGTAATAAAGATTATTCAATTGCAATAAGAAATGAAATAGTTTTAATAATAATTGTTTCATATAAATAGTTAGCTGAAACGATTGTGAAAGATATATCACATAAGAAATTATTCATGTAATTAAACATAAAATTCAGGCCATCATCATACAGAAGTGTAGTAAATGATAAACAAGATTCAAACTTTCATTCATAAACAACTTGAAGAGAGGTTATTGCTTAATACATAAGTAAAACAAAATTACGAGATAAAAATACCATTTGTAATAAGTCCTTCTCATGTGATTCAACAATATTGATCTACTTCCAATCAATACAACACCATCTAAGAGTACAAAAGTGCAATTTCAGTAGAAGATGCCAGATAATATAAAAATAAATCCTGTTCCATTGATTTCACCAAAACATCCTAAAAGGGATAGAAGTGCATGTTTTGAAGATTGTTTTTGATCTATTTCTGGACCCCTCTCTAAATGCATGAGAGGGGTTTAAATACTAAACTATAAAACTAAAAATAGATTATTACAACAATAGTTGAGGAGGTTTAAACGACCTTCCTCAAATTATGCAAAATAAAGCAAAAATAGAAATGAACCTTGTGACTAACTCCTTTGCATTTAATCCTTAAGATTGTAGATGCCCGACATGAGCTTAAGCTAAATGTTTAGATGATTTCAGATTTTAACTGCCTAGTGAACACGTCGTCGATCAATGATGGCACCATTTTCTTTGTAGAAGTGGTTAGGAATCGTAGGGTCATACACTAGCTGTGAGGCTTCACTAAATGTCTCCAGTATGCTTCCCAATTTAACCTGACCATTTGCCTAATTTTTTCTCCTTTTTCCTCTTTTTCCCAGCTGCATTATTGTTCAAGTTGTTTGACATTTGGAAGAAAACTTGGAATGGATTCTGCTACCAGGTTGGCGCTGTGTAAATTTTCATTCATGTTCTTGATAACACTACTTGCCGTTGTTGCTACGTCTGATACTGCCTTTTCCTCTCATTTCAGTCTAGAATTCTTGATAAAATTTCCTTGTGTGATTCCTCCAGTTTAGGCAAGTCGGCCTTTCTCACATCTTTTGAATTCTACTAGGTAATGAAGTCAGAAACTCTCTTGAATATTTCATCATATTCGAGTCTCATCTCAATGACTTGACTCATTAATTTTTCACTTGTCTCGTAATAGAAATTCCATTGCAAGATCTTTTGGCATAATAACTGCTTTTGGTGAATCAACTGGGAGTTAAGGCTAAGATCTTCAGTAATAAATTGATCAATTTTTGGATCATCTTTATGAAGATCACTTATTCCTTATATCTGAACTTCATTCTCTGCTAAGTTGGCTTGATGTTTTATTTGAATCTACTTGAATTCATGCTGGAGTTTAGTTAACTACGATTCTGCTTGTTGGTTAGATTTTTCTTGCGGCTGCAGTTGTTGTTCTAAAAGCAAGATTTTATTTTCCCTTTCATTTAGTAACATTTTCACCCTTATTTCTTTATCAATAGTCACTGTAGCATAGGATCTTGCAAAATATGACACTCTAGTAAGGTTGGATGGGTTATGGGTGAGTCTTTCTAGACAATATCCATCAGTTCATTATCGGGAGTAGTAGTAGCTGTAGCATCCAACTTCCTTTTCTTCCTTTGTCCTTTAACAACTACTTTACGAGTAGGATTGTAGAATACATCTAAAGGAAGAATCTCCTCAATCCTCAAAACAATTTCAGAGGTAGGAGTGATAGGAATGTGCTCTACCTCTTGAGTATTTATAGTTTTCTCTACTATAATTTCTTTAGTTGTTATGTGATGTGGAGTCTGTAGCTCTGGCATTTGTCTCTCTGCATGGAGATTTTTATTAAAGTGCTCCCATTTTTCATCTAAGTCAATCACTAGGGGTTTTATTGGCCAGGTGGAGGTGGAATGAATTTCAACCTATTTTTTAGTTGAAGTTGCTAAACTGCCTTTTCTGTAGACTAGGTTGTATCTCTTTTTGACTCCCTACTTTTAATTCTCCCATTCTGTGATTATTTTTCTAAGTGCTCTGACTCCCTAGTAGATTTATCTTGGGATTCTACATTGGATTCATCTCTAGAGTTTCGCCTGGAACGTTCTTATAGGCTTATGCTGGGAGTTGGCTCCCTTATTGGTTCAATCTGCAATTGGTCCAATGGGACCTTTAAAAATCTCCTTTCTCTATATTGATGAAAGGCCTCAAGCTCTTCTTGGTAAAAAAGTAGTGATGACATGTGTTTTACCTCTGTGAATGTCTCTTTCTATAGGAAGATGTCATCAAATGGATCTTCCTCATGACTGAATATCTTCACTTTACCATGGTAGTGAAATCTTTGGTAGTGAAAAATGGGTCATAATGCCTTCTTAGAAATTTAGGTAATTGTAGAGATAACATGATCTCTACTTCTTTAAATGCATGCCCCAAATCGTGTAGTGCAAATGTTCCACACTGCAATGGGAATGTAGGCCAAAAGGCATTTTTTTCTTCCTTCAATGCTTTGCTCAACCCACCCTCATTAGCTATTTGATAGGTTATCTATCTAGCCATAAATTTATTCGAAACGTAGTATGGGAGGACATGTGGTGAGGTAATGCTACTAAATACCATGATATACATGAATGTTTCCTCTCCAAACCATTTGGCCACTGGGAGGATATCTACCTTGATTTCCTAGGAAAACCTAGGGGCATCTTGGTTGTTAATCTATTTGTGGATAGGGAGCATGATTCATAATTTTTTTTGTAAAAATGTGGTTGAAAATGATATTCCCACATGTCTTTATGGTATATACGGATGGAATTTGATCTTATATAGTCCACTTCCATCCGATGATAGGAAATTTTGAACCAAAACAAATTTCATCCATTACATAGGCACTCATAAAAAATGGAGAGTAAACCCTCATTGGGACACTCCTTTTCCTCCTATAATTGACTATCATCTTTCCTAAATTATCAAACAAAATTTGGATTGGGCTTGCCAAACTTCGTACATAGCATGGCCACTGCAAAACTATAACGGGGATAAATAGACGCAGTAGAGTACATACCATTTTTTCCCTTTTCGATTTTTCCCTCATTATTTGACCAGGTCTGGGTGCAGTCTGTTGGGTCCTCATTCTCTTTGGAAAACTTCTTAATGAACTATTTGTTTTAGATGACTTATGGCTCTGGTAGGTGGTACATAAGCCATAGGTTGTCCGGTGAAAAAGATCCCATAACGTCTTGGCTTCTGGTCCTGAATTCTCTATCTAAGATATCGGCCTCATCAGTAACCCATTCAACCAGATTTGTATAGGGGATTATCTTTGGGTGCGTAGCTATGTGATGCAAAAATGAGCATGTTGTCTAAAAAATGGAGGCATCTGAGGAATCACGATCGTCAACTGTGATCTTTGTTTCTAGAATTCTTGGTTCCTCTTATTCAAAGATATCATACATGGTTTCCCATGTAGAGGTTCCTCCATCTCTATTGCATGTAGTATCCGAAAATACGGGAGCCGTTTCTGATTTCTCAAACATGATTGCCTTGCCTTTCTTCACCATCGCTCCGGAATATTTGTTCTGTGGATTGTTCCTGAAAGTGGAGAGAAAAAACAACTATTGGATATATAGAGATAATAATGAACATGAAATGGAATGATACTGATAACTTGTAAAGGTAATAAAAGGAGTTTTATTTGAATGCACGTCGGAAGATAGCATATCACATTAAATGGCTTTTCACACATAAATGCCATTAACCTTCATTAAATTCCCACTAATGTTCATTACCTCTGATATTTAATTCTCATAAATGTCTGCATCATAGGTCAGGAAGAAAGCTTCTAGGGTGGTTGGCCATCGAATTACAATAATGCTGATTCTCCGATTTGCAAAGCAATATCGTAGATCACATTATCGCATTTTGCCTTTTTTCTTTTCCTTTCGTCTCTTATGTTTTTGCAAGATGCGAGCCACTGATTTATTATTTCTAAGACATAGCTCATTTGTTTGGATTTCTATGTAAAGACCTTTTTAATAAGTATAGAACTAAACATTTGTTTGTAATGTATCTAGGGAGTGGGTTTGGGTCTTGATCGCATTTCACAATTTCGATGGGCGATTAGTTTGCAATGTTCTTTTCAATGCTCGAAATGCAATGCAGTAAGGGAAATGATGTGGTCCCAATTTCGCGTTTCGCTTATTTTCTGAGGTAAATTATTAGGGCGTTCCTTCTACAAGCAACGATATGTGATGTGAGACTTAGTTTTGATAATAAATTACTAAGGACCTCCTTTATAAAAGAAACTTAGTAGTTTGAAAGCCTTTTAGCACGAAGTCCTTCTCCTTGATTTCTTTTTGCTAGATTTGGTGGATTTGCAAGGCTTTAAATCATGCTTAATCATGAGATATGTGGGAAAGGAAAGCATTTACTAGTTCTTTTGAAAAGGTGTTTGATTGATATCTTGTTTTATTCCAAAATTAATAAATAAAATACCTAAATGCTAAGCTTATTTTTTGATAGATTTTTTTAAAGGATCCCCATTTATTAATGTAATATTGACTACTACTATTAACAAATGGGGGGTTGTTTATTAGCACAATAGGTTTATGCATTATAGAGGAGAGAGACTCTATAGAAGCTGAAAGAGTTTGAGGATAGCCGAGAACCCATCCCATAGAGGGTGACTAGTAACATATTTTGTTCCCTTCACATGTGTTATAATAAAATCATTTTTTACATATCTGGTTTCCATTGGATGTTTGGGGCTATTACTCTTTATTTCATTGTTTAACTATGATTACAACATAGATCAGAATTTTGGCAAGTTTTGTTTCTATAAATCGCTATAGATATACAATGTTTAGCGGTCATTTATATTGTTGAGGTCATTTTTCTTCCATGATCTTAAGTGCGTTATTTTAGTACATCATTGAGAAGAAAACACCACAACACCATGCACATGAAGTCTTTTGTGAGGGAATGCAGATCTGAATTAGTTAAAGGATCTTACTAGAGTCATGATACCCTAACATAACCATCAATGGAAGTTGAAGTGCCTCAACTTCCTCACAGGTCCCGAAATGTTCATGAATCCTATAATCAAATTTTGAAGATTGAATCAAATGATGCATGGTGTGTGGAAAACTACTACCAAAAATTCCAATATGGCCACTACTACCTAGATGGAAACCATCTACATCATTAATTTGATCAGAATTTTCATGTTCAACAAACAAAGTAATTAAGTAATAATTTTTTTGTAATTGAACATCTAAGGATGAATAGATTGGAGAAATTTCATGAGTAACCTAAACAAAATTGTTTTCTTCATGCAATCCTAGAAATGACAAGGGATGGAATGGATACTTTATGATTTGATTGTTTCCTTTTTCATCATGAATAACCTCATTACCTTGTGTCGATTCAATTTTTTTCTCATCAGGTGGGAGATTTAAAGAGGAAGGTATGTCACAAGCAATAAGACACAAGGAATGGTGAGTTGAGGAAGAAGCTTCCATAGAAATATTTTATTTGAACAAATCATACTCTTGATCTAAATATTTCAAATCAAAATATTATTGAGAGACTGAAAGATCAGTAGATGCACTTGGGGATTCATCATCATGTATAATAATGGAGTCATCATCATCAAAGTGATGGTTTCCCAAGGCTTTAAATGAATTAATAAAATTAATTTCATTTGATAAATTACCATGATTATTATATTATAAATCAGCCAATAATTGAGAAACATTATCTTGATACATAGGACTTTGAAAAAGAGAAGAAAGATAAAAGAAAATACCCACCTTTATGTGCCTCTACTTGTGATATGTGACTACCTTGCACCTGATCACTGTTTGGATTTGGAAGAGGGCTATCAAGCAAATCAAGGGGCAAGGGATCATGAGAGAGAGACGATAGAGGATGTTAGGAATCCAAATCAGATTCGAGACTTGAGTTATGAGTGTTAATATCATCTTGATAGATCCTGGGATTAGCTCTCACCCTAGGTTCCACGAACCATTCCAAATTATCCTAAATCAGGTCTAAATCATGGGAAGAGGATAAAGGATGAGGAGATGGATTACAAATTATATTTTTAGATTTCCAAAATTTGAAATTAATACATATAGGCACCCCGATTGGTACTATAAAAGGGGGAGGAAAAGGAAAAAAATGAACAGTAGGTTCCTCTTAAATTAAAGGTGTATCACTATTTAAAAAAACTGGGAGAATAGAAACATCAGGGGGCACAGATTGTTATTTCTTTAAATAAATATGAACCAAATGATCAAAATTTTGTTTAAAAAAATCCTAATCCATATCCTCCTCAGAAAACTCATAGAATAGTTGAAGCAATTCATTACCAAAATCCTCAATTGATTCATTTTTTTTTTCTACGTTAACACTAACCTATGCACCCACAGGGGATTTGAACCGGTGACCTATCGCAAGGAGTGCCTTAACAAAGCACCCATTCACCGTCAATCCAAAACCCCATGAGCAGATTCATTAGGGTGTATTCTTAGTTGATTAATTCTTTCAAAAACATCCTAGTAATCACACCTACCAAAGGATTAATGAACCTCCTTGCAGAGTTGATCAAATGAATATATGGAAGAAGGTGGTAAGGTATGAAACCATAAATTAGCTCGACCTTTAAGGGTGAGGAAGAAAATCGCACAAGAAAGATATTCACAACTGATTTCATAAAATTCACAAAACTTGAAAAGCTAAAAGATATGCTCAGTCATGGATGTATCACTCTTCAATTGAGACAATATTTAAAGGCACTCATTGGGGATTAAATGTTTACTAATGGGTTAGTTGAAAAAACATTCCAGGGGTGTGATTTGAGGATGGATCATTTAAGATAAGAGATTTAGAACATACTCAATAGACACAAGTTGTAATATAGCCCTCCTTCTAGTGCTAATTGTTGACAGTGCTATAAATACATAAACCAAGGGGGTCTCCCCAATGTGATGTCCCAATTAGACCTCACATTGTTTGGAGTAGGAGCCCGATTCAAAGTATCGAACCAACCACCAAAAAATTAAGATTTTCCATCATTGCAATGAATAACATAAGAGAGTATGCACATAACCTTTGAAATCAGAAAATAAGTTGACACTGTGAAACACAAATTGTAATGTGTAAAAGGAGACTTTCATGAGGGGTGTAGTAAGAGTGAATATCTAGAAGGAAAGTAATAGTACTGTCCTAGGAGAGACAGATAAGAGTGAGGAAAGATTCAATAGTTAACCTGCAAATTAGTTCACAAGATAATAATGATTCATGAAAGAAAATACAACACACATTCGACAAGATACGTACCAAAGCCACTAAAATAGTTTAATTTCTTCAGTACATATGAGCATAACACATACCACAAAAATCAACAGAATAGTCTTGTCATATTCACAATACATGCATGAAAATGTGTTGGCTCATCGAGCTTTAAATATTAGGTGAAAGATCCAAGTACACAATTACAATGGTGAGACACTACCTCTAATAGAAGAACATTAAGTTACTTCTTTCTTCTCAAAAGAATGATATTTTCTCCTATGCTAAGTGAGAGAAGCCAAGGTTATCTATCCAAAGTCTATGACTCAAAAAGCCACTTGATTGATGTATGAGGGTGTATTTATAACAAAAGCAAGAATATTTCATGTTCCACGACTCTTGAGTTTCCCTCATGACTCTTGGAATCCTAAATGACTTTTGAACTTCTATTTGACTCATTTTTCCTCATGTGACTTTTAATATTCGATATGTTACTCTTGGAATTCCACTTACTTTACATTTCTCATTTCATTAAAAATTACATAATTACATCCACAAATGATGTGGCATATGATGAATCATATGAATATTGAGATGGCACTTTGAAATGACATGACTTGACACTGATGACATGGGCTTAATGATGATGTGTCAATGTCAAGATTCTTCTCTTTGTTGGTATCTTTATGTATTCATGAACGGTGTTGCATGTTCTTCAACTTATACGTCCAAAGGCTTTAAGATAGGGGGTCTCCACTATGATCTTGATATTTAATTATTTGTTATAATATAATGCCCCATCATCTTCTTGTTCAATGATCATCTCGTCTTTACAACTTCATAAGTTCTTTCCAACATAGTCTCCTTCTCCTACTTTCTAAACCTCATCGTTTCATGTCAAGACATAGTACGTGCAAGTGAAAATCACTCATGACAAGACGAAATTAGTCTAGAAATCTCCGAGTCTAGTTCTCCTCATGAAAATCACTGATTGGACTAGAACTAAGAACTGTAATGGGAAAAAGGATAAGGAATTATGCAATGTGTAGTTCTAGAGGACAAGAGTGAGGGATTAATTCTTGCAACTACATAATGCATAACAACATGAGGTCTTGAGAGTAGGATCACATTATTAAGGGTCAGAGTGGGGTAGGATTACCTATTGTAACTATGAAATGCATAGTTCTAGAGGGAGACTGGGTAGTTGAATTTCATAATTGTGTAGTTAAAGGAGCCAAGGAGAAATATTTCAAATTAATATTGCGTAATGCACAAAAAGAGATTGGCGAAGAGGAAAAATTGTGCAATTCTGGGGGGTAGGAGACAAAATTTGAACACTGTGCATAAGAAATGTACAATCCCTAGAGGCAGTGACTACACATTGTATAACTCCAAGAGGCAGGACATACGTTTTATGGACTGAGACTACATAATGCGTAGTTCAGGAAGGCAGTTTGGGAGAAGGTTGATCAGAGAAGGATCAATTATAGAAAATGACTAAGTGTGGGATCTAAGAGACGAGAGATGGGGACAAAACATGAATCAAACATTATCACACACTCATAGATGATCAAACACTCAACAATGAATAATTTATCATCTACAATTGGCATGTTACTATTGAAATGACAATAGTATAATACTTACCTTCAAGTGCGACACACAAGATACACTTTGCGAGATGAAACTAGTGAAACAATACTGAAGAGTTGGGGAATATGTGTAATGCATGTCTCTATGATAGATAAAACATAGTAGTGTAAAATAATTCATCAAAACTTCCGTTTGAGGATGTACAAATAAATCCCTTTGACTAGATGCAACACATTCCTTACCAAAAGGCGAAATTTTGTGACAATAAGAAAAATTAAAAATGACACTTGCATAAGTTAAAGAAAGTGAAAATGACACATGTAAGAATGAATATAGCATGAAAAAGTCACTTGTTAAAGAAAAAGTAAGTAAAAATGATAGTCACGAAAGTGATAGTGACATTTGCAAAAATGTGCAAAAGTGATAGTTGAGAAAACTAAACGAAATCAAAGTACAATTACAATTGAAATGAGGAAGACTATCAATGGGGAGTGTGTATACACTGTCATTATATGTTGTGCAATACAATGTGCTTATGGATTGCGCAACCACTCTCACTAGTGATTGCATAAGCTTTACGTTCAAAAGCTGTGCAATGCCCATCTAAGATTTCATAGTAAGATGTGTGTTTGTGAATTCATCAAAAGCTAAACATATGGGCGAAAGTAACTTTGAAACTTAAGAAAAAATCAATTGACGATGAATAAATTATGAAAAATCAAGGGACAACAAATCCTAGGATCACAAGTAAGCTCCAAAATTCAAGTGTAGGAAAAATTTTGGAGGGTGTTCGTCAGATGACAACGAACTCTTGCAAGAGAAAATATTCACCTTGGATGGATGACTTCTTGGAAAAGGTCATTAATAGCAAAGAAGATATATCAATCATATCTCAAAGTTGATACTTGAGTATTGACACATCTTGCAATGGAGATATATTCATATTCTGACCTGATATATGACAGGAGGAATTGATGATCAAGTACTAGCTTTGAAGATATGTCAAGTGAGCTTGAACAATAGTGTGAACTAGAGCTAACTGAAAAAGCCTAGAACCATAGTCATGCTTGTAGCCAGAGAGAGATTCATGTTCCATGATCATGATTTGGTTGGTGGCTTCCCTTAAAACACCACTTATATAAGGATTCAACTTCTACTATATATTTCATT
The DNA here is from genome assembly GCA_000404065.3 of Pinus taeda. NCBI lineage: Eukaryota > Viridiplantae > Streptophyta > Pinopsida > Pinales > Pinaceae > Pinus > Pinus taeda. The sequence goes on along the minus strand of APFE030697010.1, from coordinate 83,008 downwards.
AGTTTATAATGCATCATCAGAGAGCATGTCCACTTCACATAAGACTTCAACCTATGGCCAAATTTAGAATTATTCCAGGAAATTCTTTGATCCAATTTCCATAGCTGGTGGTTAGCATTAAACTACTGATAATAGTAGAATTCATGTTCTACCACCTCATTTGTTTTACTTCCTTAAACTATAATTTTAGAGAGAACATTGTTATAACACCATTTACCACTCTTGGTAGATTTGATGCTCTAGTTATGGCCTAGGGAAACCCTTCCTTTCCAGACGTGGTACAAAACCTAAAAAACAATGTTTTATTTCCTATATGCTACGTTGCCTTGTGTTAAAGGCGTGTACATGCGGGTCAACAAATACCCAAGGCACGTATATATGTTAAAACACTTAAAAATAATAAACATCCATAGGAAGGCCTAAAGGGAGAAGAGATGAGATATAGATATTATAATTGATTGATCCTTGATCGAGTTTGAAGAAATCCCTATGCCTCCTGTAGGAAACTCTTGTTTCTTATTTTGAGATATCCTTCACCCCTCTTGTGATATCCTTGTGTATGTTGATGGAGGAAGATTGCTGAGGGAAAGACATGATAGATCCAGAGGACAATTCCACTTAGAGCCAAAGGAAGACTCAGGTTGTAGTTTTCCCCCTTTCATTTAGCTTACATCAATAAAGAAATGTTGTTTTGTTCTTGATATTTATTGTGTTTATGCATTGATCCATATTGTGTTTTGTTCATAAATCTTATATTAATGCATAATTGTTCATTTGTTTATATGATCTAACATATATATCATGAATATGATTTCTGTTACTACAATTTCATATGCTTTTCTTGAATAATTTATAGGTTTCAATGGTATTAGAAGAGGCAGAGGGTTTTAACCCTGCGAGATCTACCCATACGTAGGACCTCTGGGTAAGGACACTTCCTCCCAGTTCAATAGTTAAAGCATTTAGATTGTTTATCTGTGCATTCTTAGGTTTGTATACCCTTTGCTTTGTTGGGATTTTCAACCCAAGACTCGAGGGTGTTCCCACCCACAACAGAATTGTTGACTTTCTTAGTGAAAACGTTCTCGTTTTTCCTAGTTTGGGTTGTTTGTTCTCGATCAAGGTTTGCTTTCTTGATTGCTTTCTTTTACAATGTTATTTGACTTATTAGCTTCCCAGGCATCAAGTTTGATCTTCTAGATCAGGCCTTGATTTTTTATTTTTCTTAATTGAGCCTTGTATACTATTTTTTCTTGGGATATAGTCATTTATACATACACGTTTCATCAAATAAACTTACATATACATGAGTTTCCTGTGTTTGAAATGCATGTGAATGCTTCTGTGTTTGTACAGAGTCATGTATACATAATTTTGAAAATTTTTTTTCAAAACATTTTGCCCAATTAGGTCTGTTGCCTGGTGACTTCTGCTATTTTTTGGTCATCCACTATTTGTAGAACTTTTTTCTCTTGCAAGTTTTCATTTTCAAATCTCCTTCTTAGTGAAAAGCCTAGTTGGCCTAGAATTGCTTCTTGAGCTAGTTTATGGTTTGTGCCTTGGGTTCAAGGTTTTTGTCTGAAGTTCTTGGATGTTCTAGTTTTCCAGAACAAGATATTGGTTTTGATTTTGTTTATAACCCATATTTCAAATTTTTTCTTTGCTTTCCCTTTTAGTTGGCCTTGTTGCCTTTTGTGCTTTTTGAGGGTATCTTTGGAAATCTTGGGAGTTTTTCTTTCTTGACATTTTGTCGGTTTGTTGAAGTCTTTTACTACTATTCAGATCACTTTGTGCAAGTTTGTAGTCCTTCTTGCTTCTAGTTTCATTTATTAATGAGTATTATAACTTGCAAGGTATAAGGAATCCTTGTGTTTGTTTATTGATCATTGAAATTTAGTGGTTCTTTTTGACCTCAAAAACTAAAAAGTAAAATACAAAATTATAGCTTTTCCCTTTCTTTTTCTTTTCAAGATTTTGATTCTTTGGTTTCATTTGTTTTGATTTCGAGCAATTGTGATCTTTTTGAATTTGTTTTGCTTGGTTTAGAGGGAAATTTATTTTTCAATTTATTCCCTCTTTACTTTCAAGTTGGCTTATTGATTTTGTAAGGAACACATTTCCTTATTGTATGAGAATCCATGCACCATCATTATAGTTTGCATTAAGATAGTTTGCATTGTACGAATTTTAGTCTTTTTGGTAGATTTTGAGTGTGGAGTGTGTTTTCTGGAACTTTTTTTTTTTTCTTGTACAAGTTTATTTGTAGAATTCTATAGAAATCTCTTTTCATTGAAGAAAATAACTTCATTTGCATGTAGCTAATTTTCTATTGATTTCTTTTGTATCAAAACATCATAAGTTTCACTCTCATTTTACCCATAACATAAAGAATAGCCCTCTAAAATCAAGCGCTTTAATAAAAAAGAACTAGAACTTTTTAATTTGTCATTAACAAACACCAACAAGTTTAAGTTCCTTAGGGCCTTGGAATAGGTGAGTGGAGAGTTAACTCTCCAAGGCCACTCAAACTATCAAACAGAGAAGTTGAATAATGAGTGAAATCCAGTGTCATTAGAAAGATCAGGAAAGCTCCGTGACTGGGAGTCAAGCATGAGGAGAGTGAAGACAAGGAAGAGAGATACCCCCTCTCTTACTTGTTAGATCCTACCCTAAGACTATTCCACCCAACTTTTGATACAAACTAGTGCCCATAATTTCCTTTCCTAGGGATCACACAGGTGGCTACGGAGGCGAGTCCCATGGCACCTGAGGCAAACATTGTATCACATTTAGTATTACCTCTGGAGGGTACGCTTGTGAAGCGTGGGTGATTGCACTGGAAAAAGGCTTTTGTCTGGAGGTTAGCGTAACTATTTCTGTCACGGTCGCTGGTAGGCTTGGGCCGTCATTATCCCAGACTATCTTCAGAAGGTCCCTTACTTCAATTTCTTATATTTTCATGTGGAATCATCATCACTGGGAGTGGAAATACTTGGAAGTTGCTTGCTTGGTTGCATCTTTAGGGACTTTGTAGTCGAGTGCTCTTTTCTATTTGGATTTAGTTTGATTTAGCTATTTTTTTTCACTTTTGATCTTATATTTTGAGTGACTGACCTACCACTCCACCGATATTGAAAGGCTTTTGATATTTTTTTTTTAAGTCGTGGAGTTTCCTCCTTAAGGTGAAATGTTTTTATTGTGCATATCTCTTCCTTGTAAAGTCATTTGTACATTCCCGCAAGGGAATAATATGTGAATAAGTTTGGTATGGCCATTATTCCTATGGAGACCAACCAATGTACCCTTCCAAAAGGGGATCCCTATGCTTTTAATTTGTTTGGAGACATTGGTACCCCATTGATGGCCACTTTGAATATTCTTGGATTGAATGCTGGACTACCAGTTTGGTTGTGGTCCACTCTGAATATACCTGATGTTCTTGAAGCTTCTCAGATGAATGCTTTATTTCATGGGCATCAAATGGGTGTTAATTGTTCATGTTATTTCAAAGAGAAATCGGGGATTCGTTTTTCTCCTCCCTCTTGTAATAAGAGATCTAAAAATAAGAGAAAGAGGAAGACGAAGAATAAGAATAATTCTATCCAATCATCATCAACCTCTGCTAGTCAAGTTGGAGATGATATTTCAGCTGTGGCAAGTCATGTTACGGGAATAAGTCTAGTCACTACAAGTCATAATAGCAAAGAATCATCATCAAACTTTGCTATTCATGTTGGAGATGAGCTTTTAGCCGCTACAAGTCATGTTGGGGGTATAAGTCTAGTCATTACAAGTCATACTAGCATTGGGTCACCTATCTCTGTGAGTCATATTTCTATTGAATCACCAACTTCTCTGAGTAGGCTATGGGGCACAATTCTTGTAGTATTCCTAGGGGGGATAATATGGGGTACAAAAGGAGGTACCCAAGGGAATAATGTAATAATGGGATGGGCCATAGTAATAAATAAGGTGGTTAACCCGTATCATGTAAGGGACCACAAGTAGTTAGCAACAATGTAATAAGCCCATGGTATTAAATAGATGGTATTGAGGGAACCATGGTAATGACCCATGGTATTGTATGTATGAGGCCTATATAGAGGCTAGTGACTCCCCATTGAGAGATGTGAAGGATTATTGTACGAACATGCATGTGGCATGTAGAGTGTTCTCCTTCCTTAAGGAGTGAATATATGGTGTTGCTCTACCTTAAGGGTTTGATCAATAAAGTGAAGCATTTATATCTATTTATATCTTATTATTTCTTTGGTATCTTTTTATTTTCATATATTTTTGGATTATATATATAACAAATGGTATCATAACAGTTTCTTGGGCAAAACAAAGTAATTTTTTTTTTGCAAGATTTTTTTGGGTAGCGAGTTTGCAGATCAGATCAATACATTCTGGTACAAAATCTACTAAATCTAATTATTTATCTTAGTTTTTGGTGAAAAAATACCCAATTTGAAAAAAAAATTCAGCCAAATCAGAGTTCAGATAAGGGAGATATCACCGATTTAAAAATCAGTTGTGTTGCAGACATTTGTCGAGGTGGAGAGTTTGAAGATCAGATCTATACGTTCTAGAACAAAATATGTAGAGTCTAATTGCAGATATGAGTTTTTGGCAAAAATATACCCAATTTTAAAAGAAAATTAGTTGAATCGAAGTTCATATGAGGGAGATATCACTGATTTAAAGACAACTCTTTTTTAAGAAATTTTTTTATGATGGTGGGACAAGTGCAGCGTGAATCTGCAATTTCAGTGCCTGGATCGAGATTTCTATAACATGGGAAGAAGAAGAAGAGTTGTTCCATTTTAAAAAATAGGACATAATAGGGATTATAAGCAATATTGACTAAATTGTGGCCATTTCAAATTTTCGCCAAGTAAGTGAATTTTCAAAACACTCTTCATGGTGGTTCTATATTTTACAGGAAAAGATGATGGTCCCACTATTGAAGAACACATAAAAGCAAAAAAGCCACCATGGGAAACACATTGGAAATTTTGGATAGTGGATAAATTTAAAGATGAGGCTGCCAGATGGTGGACCTCACTTTACAACAAAGAGTTGTCTGAACATTCGAATAAGGAATTTTCAAAACTCCTTTTGGGCAAATGGTCTCATGCTAGAAAACAAGGGAATGAGACATGTAACGGGTTATTTGCTACTCATATCTCCTTATTGCAGGTTCATGGATGTATTCAGAAGGAGAAAATCATTGTGTCTATAAATCCTAGTTGCAAGCAAAATCTTATAAATTTCAATTCGGCAAAAAAATTGCAAGTTCCAGCAAAACACATTGAAAACACACATGTTGATAATGAGGATGTTCAAGTTTATAAAGATTTGAAGCTTTCTATGGATAAGTATGTGTTGCATTGTGATTTTCATGCTTCATATATGGCTAATGTGGATGTGGTTTTAGGATATCCGTAGATGGAATCTGTGGGTACTATCAATGTTAATGTGCAGAAGAAATTCTTGAAGCTCTGGTATAAAAAGAAGAAAATTACATTACTAGATATTTCTATCAATAAACACGTAGGGTCCATGGAGGCTAAAGTAGAATATGTTCTAGAGACTAACACATCAGATGATGAGCCCTTGACGGTTGAAAACTAAACACAAACATCAAACTAGGTACAAGAAAAACAGGTAGATTCCATGGAGGTTGAAGCAGAAACTGTTACAAGTACGGATACATCAGATGAGGACTTAGTGATTGAAGTAATATTGGAAGATAAGAAATAACAACAGGCCCCACAACATCTAACAGCTACCAATCAAGCTCCATTAGGTGGTGAATTAAAGAAAAATACATCGTTGGTTAAAACTTCAACATATCACTGCCTACATCACCTCGCAAGAAAAAAACCAATGAGATGGAAACAAATTAGCCACAAGGACAACAACCCCCGAATGACAAATAGAGGGGGTTGATGATCCACTTACTATACATCAACACAAAAGAGCTGCCAGGGTTAACTTCCATCTCAAGCGAGCTAGGCACTAGCTAGAATGAGGGTTCACCTTTCTTCGAGATGGCTAGATGCATGTGCATGGTACGAGTGGACTACTCTTTTGAGTAGATCTTATTATTTTTGTTCTTCTTATGTTTTAGGGACGAAACATGTTTAAGGGGTGTGGAATGTAGTATGCCTACGGGGAATAATATGGGGTACAAAGGGAGGTACCCAAGGGAATAATATAATAATGGGATGGGCCATAGTAATAAATAAAGTGGTTAACCCGTATCATGTAAGGGATCACAAGTAGTTAGGAATAATGTAATAAGCCCATTATATTAGATAGATGGTATTGAGGTAACCATGCTAATGACCCATGATATTGTATGTATGATGCCTATAGAGAGGCTAGAGACTCCCCATTGAGAGATGTCAAGGATTATTGTGTGAATAGGCATATGGCTTGTGGAGTGTTCTCCTTCCTTAAGGAGTGAATATATGGTGTTGCCCTACCTTAAGGGTTTGATAAATAAAGTGAAGCGTTTCTATCTATTTCTATTTTATTATTTCTTGGGTATCTTTGTATTTTCATATATTTCTGGGTTAGATATATAACAATTCCTATCTCTCCGAGGAAAGAGTCACTAAATTTTATAAGTCATGTTAGGGACTTTCCATCAACCACTACTAGTCATGTTGGCAGAATGGATGTTGATCAAAGTGCTAAGCGTAGAAGTCTTAAACCTAGATTTCCTTGTAAGATATACAGGGGAGACCATCCTTCTCATTTATGCCCTAGTATTCCAGAGGTACAAAGGATATGGTCTGAGTTTGAAGGTTCTTCTACTCCTGAATCTGATATGGTTTCTCAACAGTCTCATCAACCATTGGTTGATAATGTGGTTGAGCCAGTGAAATCTCTGGTTGATTACACTCCTCTTTTGTGGGCTGAAGTGCCTAACAACAGAGTCTATTTGATTTCTATTATAGATTCTTCTGGTATATGGGGCATTCTGGTTTTTTCGAATGTTCCCCCTCCAATTTCTAGGAGTGTCTCCTTTGATTGGGATAGTCTTGTCAAGCCTCGTCTTCTTTACATTGCACCCTTCCAAATAAAGGTTAGAGTTTATTCCATCTATAGATGGTGGATGAAGCATCCTCTGCAAGTATTATATCCTCCTTGACTTGAAAAAATTTGGGTTCTCCAAAGTTTTTGACAACTGATAGTCACCTGTTAGCCTATGATAGAAGACCTTGTGAATCTATGGGTGTTCTTCCTCAACTGCCTATTACTTTAGGTGGGGAGACTATTTTTATCAACATAATGGTGGTTGATCTCCCTTTATACTTTAATATGCTACTTGGGCATGATTTTGTCTATGCTATGAATGTTGTTGTGTCTTCACTCTTTCAAGTGATATGTTTTCCTCACAATGGGAATATTTTCACTATTGATCAGCTTGCATCTGATAATCGCCACCTAATTCGAATTTACTACAGCATATCCCTTGGTTTGTTCCAAGTGTTCAAATAGACTCTACCCAGCCATAGGTGAACTATGTGTCATTGAATCCTCAATGTTCAATTGCTTCTTAGAATGATCCTTTGAACTATTATTTTCCTTCTTGGGACTTGGTCCTGATAGTTGATCGAGTGATTTATCCTATGGGGATTTTGGACCCCTTAATTCCCTCTTTTGATTGTTCTAGTTCTTAGGATTTCTTAGGGTTTTATTTTCCTTCACAGGAAGAAATTTTTGATGCCATAAGTTTTGACTACTAAAGGGGTCCTTAGCCTAAGCCTCGCAAGGGGCTTGTCCTAAAGAACTATTATGTGTTAGTCGCAAGACTGCATGATTCCCTGTACCATATTTTACATATAAGGTACACATTTTTTAAGTTTTCTATTCTATAACTCTAGCTTTTATCTAAAGTTTATATATGGGATGTATTAACTTCTTGTCTAGTGTTCCTACTTATGTCTAAAGAACTTGGAAGACTTCTCCTTTGGACATTTTTATGGTTGATCTGTTCTGATAGGTATTGGTTCTCGAAACTGGCATATATATTAGGTTTTTCATATGCATTGTGCATTATTAGTTTCCTTTCCCATGTTGGCCTTAGGATGAACACCACCAAGTTATGACGGAAGAACTTCTCATTGCTTAGAAGTGTCATGAATTGTGTGGTAGAGCCTACCTTTTCATGGGCACCTTAGATAGTACCTTATAGTCAATTCGCACCCATGCTAAACTTTTGTTCTTAGGATCAATATTTGTCTATAGTCCCACCATAACTTGTGAATTGAAGACTCATTCTCTTTCTTCTTCGCTATTTTCTGGCTTGATACCCTAGAGGCTTATTTGTATTGATTTTTACTATTGCATTACATGTTGACCATTTGCACCTTTTGGCCTTGAGCCAGCTTCATTGGGACTTGTGTGTAGGCCACCTTTTGACAATTTCTTCTACAAAAACAACCTTGTAATCAATTAACCTCTACAACTTGACATACCCTTTTACCCATGGAAAGAACAGTCCTTTGAGTGTTATTGACTAGTTTCACCACCTTGCATTTAGCATAGGAATGTTCCCCTCCTAGGGACTAGAGCATATGATTTTTTGACACTCATTCTTTCCAATATACTATAGAATTATTTTATTCTTTTTTTAGACTTCATAAATATGAAAAAGACAAAAAAATTATGTATCCCAAAAAAGAGTGGGAACGGGACATTATTTCCATATTTGATGGAAGCTACAATCAGTTGTGTCTCCCTTCAACAAAGTACTAAAAAAAAAGTCTTTCCTCCATTGGGATGGGCTTTATTTTGACTTAGGAGAGCCTTAAATTTGTTATCGCATCAGTACCTGTCTGATTAGTTATCTCTTCAAATCATATCGAGAGTTTTCTTATGCCTCCTACATGACAAACTTATACAAAGTTATCTATGCTGCCATGTAGTCACAGTTGAGTCATGCTTTTGCTCAAGGGAATTAAACCTGAGTCGACCTCTTTGCGGTGTCTCTTTACCTATTTTTCAGTTGGCCATCCCTAATCATAGTCATGTCTGTGATCACATCAGCTATTTAGTCCTTCAGTCGTGCTAGTTTTAGAAGGTCTCCATTGACTTCTTACTGGCGGATCTTTCTCTTACCGACTATAACAAATTTCTCTAAGAGAAGACATAGAGCCACACCCTAGTCCTATTTTCATTATTGATAGGTCACCTTCTGCCCAACATTTATTAGTATCATGGGCCTTTGATTGAGAGGTTTCCCTCATGTTTGACATCAACGTTCATTATCACACATTGGGAGTCGTGGAGTGCCTTGGTTTCCATTTGACCCTATTGGTGGATTCCTCGCCTTTGTGTCAACTTTCATTAATGGTTGGTTCAGATGGTTTGTATCATGTGCTAGCTTCATCTTGTGTACACTGAAAACATGCTTCAGTTGGGTTACTACATCTTTATTCATCTGATTCCTTCCACATTATTGGCCTACGGGTTACACTCATGCAAAATTGATGAAGGATGCCTTAATGCCTTCCTTCTAGTAGATCTTTTCCCGTCGACTTCAGATCATTTATCTGGGAATGAGATCTAGAGTCCATTTGACAGTACCTTAGGGTTTGCAGTCATCAGTGGTAGACTCATTCGCTATCAATAGTGGGAAAACATCATTGGCTCCTTATTGATAGATTCTTCCAAGCATTCGACTACAACTCATTTATTCGCACTTGTTATATTATACTGGGTACCTCATCTCTCATCATCATTATTGGTGAGTAGTCTCACGTTTGTTAACAATATACATAAATGATCAGTAATCAAATGATTTATCACATGGTCAACTTCAAATCATTTATTCCCATTGTGTAGAAATGTACCACGGTGATTGATGAATACCTTGGGTTTGCATCAACATTTTTTGGTCCACTTATTCATTACTCTTGTTTCTGCTAGTTGACACCATCCACCTTATATGTTATAGTTCCTTATAACAACATCCTATATGTTGGCACCCGTGTTACAGTGTAGTACCATTTATTCCACCATTTGACATGGTACTATTTGGATCAGCTTTATGACTTCAGTGATCAACTTCATACTTAAGCATCATTGACGAGTTCTTTATATGTGATATTCATGCATGTACTTACTTGGGTATGATCAGATGATTCATTATGTATTTTTAGTTCCTTTATACTTGTATGCATATTGGATTCACTTTTGTACTTGACATGTGGACATGCTTTACTATCTATGAGCATGGGTATGCCCATCTCAGACAACAGTTTCTTTGAAATCTCTTTCACTGGCTCGGCAGGCTAAATTCTGGTGAACTCCTCCTTGGTCTCAGCATGATTCCTTCGATACACTTAATACATTTTGACAATCATGTACCCCTTCTGACCTCATACATTAGGGGGAATCTGTTGTAGCACCATTTACCATTGTTGGTAGATTTGATGCTCTGGTTATGGCCTAGGGCAACACTCCCTTTCCAGACTTGGTCCAAAATCTAGAGAGCAGTGTTTTATTTCCTATATGCTACTTTTCCTTGTGTTAAAAGCGTGTACACATGGTTCAGCATATACCCAACTTGTGTATACATGTTAAAACACTTGAAAATAATAAACCTCCATGGGAAGGCCTAAAGGGAGAAGAGATGAATATTAATATTATAGTTAATTGATCTCTTATCGAGTCTGAAGAAATCCCTATGCCTCCTACACTCCCCAAGCTTTAGGAAGCTCTTGTTTCCTCTTTTAAGATATCCTTCACCCCTCTTGTCATATCCCTGTGTATGTTGATGGAGGAAGATTTCTCAGGCCGGGACAGGATGGATCTAGAGGATGGTTCCACTTGGAGCTAGAGGAAGGCTCAGCTTGTAGTTTTCTAACTTTCACTTAGCTTACATCAATAAAGAAATGACGTTTTGTTGTTGATATTTATCGTGTTTATGCATTGATCCATGTTGTGATTTGTTCATAAATATTATATTAATGCGTAATCGTTCATTTTCTTATATGATCTAACATATATATCATGAATATTTTTTCTGTTACTGCTATTGTATATGCTTTTCTTGAATAATTTACATGTTTAAATGCATCAGAAGAAGCATAGGGTTTGAACCCTGCGGGATCTACCCAAACGTAGGACCTCCGGGTACGGACACTTCTTCCCAGTTCAATAGTTAAAGAATTTAGATTTTTTGTCTGTGCATTTCTTGCTACTGTATTCCCTCCACTCTATTGGGGTTTTCAATCCAAGACCCTAGGGTGTTCCCACCCACAACACACATCCAACCACTCATTTCCATGTATTTTTGTATTTCATCTCTCTTCTTAGACTCATATACACCCATTCATATTAAGGAGGGAATGTTGGAAACATAATGCTTTAGGGTTATGTGAACTTGGCTTATTCACTTCAGAGGAATGTGAAAAGGATCAAGTGAATGCTAATAGTAATAATAAATCCAAGATACCTCTTAAAACATGAAACCAAGGGTCAATGAATTGTATTAATGCATATCTTGTGAGTAATATACAATTCATATTTATCTAATTCTAATTTATTTTTGTGTGAGTTCAAAATTTTAACTAAGATTTTCCCTATAATTTTCTGGATTTTCTAGTATAATTACATTATTTTTAGGTACTTATAGTTCCTATTTATTGTGTTTTTAGTATCTTGGATCCATTTCCCACATCGTCAATTTCAGCATCATCAATACAACTCCTTTATATCCTAACTTTTGCATCTAAAATTTTAATGTTTGCTCAAGCCACTCATGGTGTTTGTTCTCGATACATTATTATAGAGGCCTTAGCACCCTATTAAGTATGGATAATAATTTGGTTGCATAGTTTCCTATAAATTCTCTAGCTATAACCAGGATGAACCATACTTGTGTATGCATGAGGGAAGAGAGAAATAGTGATTAGCCTTAAACCACCGATAATAGTAGACTTTGAGTTCTACACCCTCATTTGCTTTATTTCATTCCTTAAACCACCATTTTAGAGAGCACAATCAACCAATGGTTGCCATGTATTTCTGTATTTCATCTCCCTTCTTAGACTCATATACACCCCTTCAAACTAAGGAGGGAGTGTTGGAGACATAATACTTTAGGGTTATGTCAACTTGGCTTATTAATTTTAGAGGAAGGAGAAAAACCTCAAGTGAGCACTAATAGTCATGAGAAATACAAGATGCCTCTTAGAATATGAAACCAAGGGTAAATGAATTGTATTAATGTATATATTGTGAGTAATATGCAATTCACTTTTATCCTATTTTGATTTATCTTTGTATGTGTTCTAAAATTTTAACTTAGATTTTCCCTACAATGTTCTTAATTTTCTAGTATACTTCCACTATTTGTAGCTACTTATAGTTCCTATTTATTGTGTTTTTAGTATCTCAAATCAATTTTCCACATCTTCCTCAATTTCATAATCATGAATACAACTTCCTTCCATCCTACCTTTTGCATCTACAATTTTTATTTCTACTCAAGCCACTGGGGGTGTGTATTCTCGATACATTATTACAGAGGCCTTAGCACCATCTTGGGTATGGATAATTGTTTGTTTCACTACTTGTCTATGGATTCTATGGCTATAACCATGAAGAACCATACTTGTGTATGAATGAGGTAATAATAGGGTGAGGGAATAATGAAAGAGCTTGTTTCCCCCAAACACCAGGGGGTACATAACAAAAAACTTGGGTTAGGGGATGATAAGGAAATTGTGGGAGAGGGCTCTAAAAAAAAGAGTATAGTGGATTGGTGCACTATTAAAAAGAGTCCCATGACACTAGAAATCTAATAGGACCTATAAAATCAAGCCATTCACTTGAAAATTTAGGGAGACAAACTAGAGGGGAGGACTTTCTTAGTGAGGAGGATTGAGGTAACCTTGAGTGAGAGAGTAATTCCGGAAAACTATAATCTTTATGCCATCCATTCTTGGGATGATAATGTTAAGATAGGGCAATGAGGTTTCTAGAAATCATTGTATGAGTTAGAAGGAAACGTCTTCTATAATTTCATTATGGTAAGAAGAAACTAAACCCAAACCACATAAACCATAGTGTGGCATGGATAACTTACCACCCTACCAACTACCCCAATAGCTTAGACATGGTTGGGAACTAACATTTTGGTATTTCCTAAAACACATGGTCAGTGTACTCCTATCACCCCATGACTAAGACTCTTGTTTTGTAATTCGTTTTACTCATACTTTCTGTAGAAATTTCACCGTAGATTAAACTGATTATGCAACGTACTAAAGCAAAATACTTAATGTACTTCTACAATCAAACTTATTGAAGCTTAATCTATTGTGAGAAAGATCAAATTGAACACATATAATATATAAGAAGATTCAATCACACATGAAACAAAAAAGAATACTCTGGGGAAAGCCTCAGCTAAAAACCCCGATCTCTATATTATCATACAAGTGGAAATATGTCTGGATTACACAAACATTTAGCTCACAAGCTATCCAGCTTTCAGTCCAATCCCTCTGCTACTCATAGACAGTCAAAGGATTCTCACAAACCCTCTCCTCTTCCCTCCAAGCCTCCTATTTCCTTGTGCAGTTTCTCCTCGGTCCTCAAGTTTCCATCTGTGTGTAATAATCACTCACACACTAGTCTAACCTTTGAAATAACTGCACAAACCTGAAGGAGATAAATGCTTCTCTGGATGAGCTTCCTTTATAGGAAAAATCCATCCAACTGATAGTAAATTGTCCCTCCTCTGATCTCAACTGGGTCTCTATCTGGACTAACATACTTTATTCATGAGAGAATATTCAGTTATTTGAAGTGCAACAATTATATGCAAGAATGCATTAACTAACTAAACTCACATTAATTTAAACAAACTATTTAAATCAACCTAACTAGACTTGACTCAGTTAACTAAGCCAACTAATTAAAATTCAAATTAGAATGCATCCTTATCTCTTTAACTGATGGATAAATTCCTCAATTAATGGAGAAATTGTTGCATGTCCTCACATAGACGTCATGTTTGATTTTTCACAACTAATTAACTCATGGTGACTTAATTAATTTATTTTCAATTAGTTGTTAAGTTCAAATTCTAATTTTACTTCGTATTTTAGTCCAAGGACTGACTAAAATTGGAATCCATCTTGAACTACAAAAAATAGCAATTCTATTTTTATCACTTCCATTTTTCATTCCCTGTTGCTCAATCCAGCACTGGTACCCAAACTGGTATTTTTAACACTTCTATTTTGAGCATTTTCTTGTTGCCATTTTCAACAGTCCCTATCAACAAGAAAGGCATTCAACTCGAACCCGATCTTGTACCTTTGGAATGTTCAGCATGCAACACTTCTTCCAAGTGAGGTTGCTCCAACAACTCTAGAAACACAAAAAAAAACTCCCAACTGACCTCTCTGTTCGGCTAGAAACATGCTCTAATGCTGAAGCTCTGCCTGCTGCTAACAGGTGCTCCTTCTGTGGCCTCTAAGCTACCGCAACACTCCATGCATCTTGCACTATTGCACACCTCTCTGTGCCATCCTACACTGGTGCAACAGTCTTGTGCCTCTCACATTGTTGCAGCTTGTCGGCTCTACACTGTCTTCGGACTCCTACACTGTAGCTCTCTCTACCGCTCCATTTGCATCTATCTTTACCTAATTAGCTAGTACTGCTACTCCTCATTAGGCTCCTATAGCAAAGTTGAATCAAAGAGGTTGGGTACCTCAAGGATCCTGCCCCTATTCCAACCTTCTTGGGACGATCACTCCACATCGCCCCACCTCCTAGTTGGGGGTATTGATGCATGTAACCCCTCTGCCCACCTGGCTCAAAATTCCCTCCTACTAGATCTCTCTGCATGAGTGGATTCCTCCAATTTTTCTCCTCTCAACTTCCCCAGTTGTGGTTGCTCCACAACCTCCTGAAGTTGCTTCACCAATTGTGGCTCCCCCACAATTGTATAAGACTTCGTCTGGCGCTGCATGTTGAGAGGTAATATACTCTCCCTTTCAATCACCAAGTATCCATCAGTTTCCTTGCTCCTTAACGCTTTGCATGCATCTTGAACCTCAAGAGCATACAGATTCTTGACTCGTGAACTGATCTGATTCACCTGTCTAGTGATATTGTGTCTAAGGAAAATCTTTCCCTTATTGAATACTACATCATAGCCTCTGTCTTCTAGCATCGCGATTGACACCAAATTTCTCTTCAGTCCTCGTACATAATTGACATCGATCAAGGTAATGTGAGCTCCATGCTCCCTCTGAAAAATAACCGTGCCTACACCCGAGACACTATACTTTTCATCATTACCCATCGCTATGAGTATCTGGAGATCTTTCTCCTCCAAAGTACTGAACAAACTCTTATTGCCAGACATGTGGAAAGAAGCTCGAGTGTCAAGAAACCAACCACTTCCCACCATGGATGAAACCATGCATGCGAACAATGTGAAATTCGACTCGAACTGTGAGGTAAATTCCTGACCTTATGATCTTTCCATGTATCCCTTCTTGGATTTACCTAGTGGATAATTTGTAGAAAAATGGCCCACCTCATGACAACGAAATCATCGTACTTTCGATTTGTCAAACTTCTTCCCACCTTGGGAAGAACTAGATTGTGAAAGAGAATACTTCTCCTTCCCCTTCTTCACCTTACTCACTAAGGCATAGCTTTCTTTATCCTCCATGGATGAAGAACCATCTCTTGTGCTTCTTCTTATCTCCTCTCGTATCAGATTTGGCCAAAGTCATTCCCAATTTGGCAGTTTCACTTTTCCATTAACTGAGTCCTGGTAGCTATGCCAGCTCTTAGGAAGACCAAGGAGTGTAGGAATTACCATGTCATCATCAGTTGTTGCCATCCCTACACTTCCAAGCTCATCTCTACATGTGGTGAGCTTGTTTAGATATGTAGAGATCATGTCACCCTTTTGCACACTTGATCTTTTGAAGCTTGTCTTTCAGTGCCAACTTCCTCTGATCACTGCTATTCTGATATAGATCTTTCAATTTTTTCCACATTGAAAATGGTGTCTCCCTCCGATGGAGACTTGAGACTATGTGGTCTCGAACTACCTCCAAAAGGATTCTCCTTACTCTAGCCACACATTTCTTCCATTCTGGGAATTGAGTAGCATCAGTTGGCTTGGGGACTTCTTGATCAATGAAGTCCTTTAGATTGTTATCATCTAATACTACTTCCATGCGACCCTTCCAGGCTATATAATTCGAGTGACCATCAATGGAATACTCGAGTCTTAAAATACTGAATGCAATAGGTGAAATAGAGATGTGATAAGAACTCGATTTCTATATTCAGGAATCACAAACTTCAAACTTCTCCCTTCTTGTATACTGTTCTTCCTTGATCACCTTTGCTCTGATTATGTAATATACTAAAGCAAAATACTTGATCTACTTCTATAAGCAATTATGCGGAAGCTTAATAAAATAGAGCAATATCCATTGAACACATATAACTAATAAGAAGAAATCAGTCACACATAACATATAAAAAATAACCAGGGGAAAGCCTCAGCCTAAAACCCCAACTCTGTATTATTATACAAGTGGAAATATAGTCTGGATTACAAAAAGAATCAACTCACAAGCTATCATGCTCTCTCTGCAATCCCTCCACTGCTCATAGACTGTCAAAGGCCTCTCTTAAACCTTCTCCTCTACCCTCCAAGCCTCCTATTTCTTTGCACAATTTTCCTTGGGGTCTAGTGAGGCCACTTGTGTGAATTGGCCTCTTCACACACACACACACTAACCTCTAATCGAACTGTGAAATCCTGAAGGAGATAAATCCTTCTCCATGGATGAGCTTCCTTTATAGGAAAAATCCATCCAACTGATAGTACACTATCCCTCCTCTAATCTCAACTGAGCCTTGTCTGAGCTAACATGAATGAGTTATTCATGAGAGAATATTTAGTTATCTAAAGCGTTGCAGTTATATGCAAGCATGCATTAACTAACTGAACTCACATTAATTTAAACAATTTGTTTAAATCAATCTATCTGGACTTGACTTAGTTAATTAAGCCAACTAATTACAACTCAAATTAGAACTCATCCTTATCTCTTTAGCTGATGGATAAATTCCTCAATTAATGGAGAAATTGTTGCATGTCCTCACATAGACTTCATGTTTGATTTTTCACAACTAATCAACTCATGGTGAATTAATTAATTCATTTTCAAATAGTTTTTAAGTTCAAATTTAATCTTTACTTCTATTTTAGTCCAGGGACTAACTACAATTGGAATCCGTCCCGAACTATTAAAAATAGCAATTCTTTTTTTAGCACTTATAGTTTTCATTCCTTGTTGCTCAATCCAGCACTCGTACCCAAACTACTATTTATAGCAGTGTTATTTTTAGCACTTCTATTTTTAACATTTCTTGTTTCCATTTTCAACACTTTTTAGTTGCATATAGACATAATTATTTTTTTTTAAATTGTTTTACATATTTTAATTATTTACTTATTTATTTTTGTAAACAGGAGGATGGTGCAGTGGAGGTGATTAAGATGATTTGATTATAATGGTAGTGAGTTTGTATACCATGAATTGAATAACAATTCAATTTTAACTCTAAAACAAAGAGGAAATTATTTGAGAACAAATCTTTTTATTTAACGAACAATTTAAAAAATTTGGTCAAGCAATGTTAGTTGTTAAAACCATGGTTCCAAATAAGTTGTAAATTTAGCTTTATGAAAAAAGGGGATGTTATTCATAACATTGTTTCTCAATTCAAGAGTTGATCTTAATGTGTTTGGTTGCAACAATATTTGTTTTCAATGTCTTGGTTTTGAACAAGTTGTAATTTATATCCCTCCCCGATCCCAACAAAGAAAAAGGAGGTATTACTAGTAAAACCATCTTTTAATTCAAGGGTTGATTTTAATGCCTTTTTAGTGACATTACAATCTATTTTTCCTCAAGGTTGTAATTGTTAGCCTGAGAAAAGGAATATACCTCTAGTATAATCATTTTTTGATTTGAAAGTTGATGTCGCTAATATTTTTATGATTATATATATATATATATATATATAATATATATATATATATATATTTCTAAAATTAATTAATTAAAGAGCAACAATTATGGCTAACTTGATATTTTTTTATTAATTTAGTTTTTAAAATTATATATATATATATATATAATATATATATATATATATATATATATATATATATAATAAGGAATTATTGATTGGGTCGGTTTCATACTCGCGTGACATGAGGTTGATTCTGATTCCTACTATTATAGCCCTTAGGTGAACCATGTAACCCCCAACAGGCAATCTACGAGTAAACTTAAGAGAGTTGAAGTTGAAATCTGTTGGTACATAATACTTGATTTCATAGCCAATACCAATTAAGCTACCTTGAAAATTATTAAGAGTAGGATGGTGGAGTGGAGGTGATTAGGATGATTCGATTATAATGGCAGTGACTTTGTATACCATGAATTGAATAACATTTCAATTTTAACTCTAACACAAAGAGGACATTATTGGGAAGATTTTTTTTTTTTTTTAACAAATTGTTTTAAAATTTTGGTCATAGAAATGTTAGTTTTTAAAACCATGCTTTCAAATAAGTTGTAAATTTAACTTTATGAAAAAAAGGGATGTTACTCATAACATTGTTTCTCAATTCAAGGGTTAATCTTAATATTTTTGGTTGCAACAATACTTGTTGCCAATGTCTTGGTTTTAAACAATTTGTAATTTAAATCCCTCCGCCACCCCAACAAGAAAAGAGGTATTACTCATAAAAGTATTTTTGAATTCAAGGGTTGATTTTAATGATTTCATAAAATATTAGCAACGCCAACTTTTAAATTAAAAAAATGATTATACTAGAGGTATATTCTTTTTTATTTTTGTAAAGAGGAATATGGTGGAGTGGAGGTGATTTAGATGATTTGATTATAATGGCAATGAATTTGTATACCATGAATTGAATAACATTTCATTTTTAACTCTAACACAAAGAGGACATTAATGGGATCAAATGTTTTATTTAGGGAATGATTTTAAAATTTTGGTCATAACAATGTTAGTTGTTAAAACCATGGTTTCAAATAAGCTGTAAATTTCACTTTATGAAATAAGGGGATGTTATTCATAACATTGTTTCTCAATTCAAAGAGTAATCTTAATATTTTTGGTTGCAACAGTACTTGTTTCCAATGTCATGGTTTTAAACAAATTGTAATTTTCACTTTATGAAATAAGGGGATGTTATTCATAACATTGTTTCTCAATTCAAAGACTAATATTAATATTTTTGGTTGCAACAGTAATTGTTTCCAATGTCATGGTTTTAAACAAATTGTAATTTATATCCGACCCCAACCCAACCAAAAAAGGAGGTATTACCAGTAAAACCATTTTTTAATTCAAGGTTTGATTTTAATGCTTTTGTTAATGACATTACAATCTATGTTTCCTCAAGGTTGTAATTGTTAGCTTAAGAAAAAGAATATACGTCTAATACGATGATTTTTTTATTTCGGTTGCTATATATATGTATTATAATAAAATCTAAATTATTAATTTAAGAGCACAATTATTGTAAATTGATAACTTTTTATTAATTTGTTTTAACTTACATGTGATATATATAAATAATATATATATATAATATATATATATAAATTCTTGGTTGGCGGTTTATACTCGCGTGACATGAGGTCGATTCTAACTGCTACCACTATAGCCCTTAGGTGAACCATGCAACCCCAAAGAGGTAGTGTATGATTAAACTTGAGAGATTTGAACTAGAAATCTATTGGTACATAATACTTGATTTCATATCCATTACCAATTGAGCTACATCAAAAACTATTAAGAGGAGGACAGTCTAATGGAGGTGGTTAAGATGATTTGATTATAATGGCAGTGACTTTGTATATCATGAATTGAATAACATTTCAATTTTAACTCTAACACAAAGAGGACATTATTGGGAACAAATCTTTTTATTCAACGAATGATTTTAAAATTTTGGTCATAGTGATGTTAGTTGTTAAAACCATGGTTTCAAAGAATTTGTAAATTTAACTTTATGAAAAAAGGGAATGTTAATAACATTGTTTCTCAATTCAAGGGTTAATCTTAATATTTTTTTGTTGTAGTAGTACTTGTTTCCAATGTCTTGGTTTTAAACAAGTTGTAATTTATATCCCTCCCCTACCACAACAAGAAAAGGAGGTATTGCTAGTAAAACCATTTTTTAATTCAAGGGTTGATTTTAATGCTTTTGTTAGTGAAATTATAGTCTATGTTTCTTGAAGGATGTAATTGTTAGCCCGAGAAAAATAATATTAATAATTTTTTGATTTGAATGTTGATGTTGATAATACATATATATATAATTCTAAAATTATTAATTTAGGAGCACAATTATTGCTAAAATGATAAATTTTTATTAATTTACTCTTTTTTTTTTTAGTTGAGTAGTGGAATCGACAACGATGGTGGTATCATACTCACATTACATGAGGTCGAATCCCACTGGCTTTCCACCATAACCTCTAGGAGGACCGCCTAAGCCTGCAAGAATGGCTCTCAGTTAAGACGAACTCGAACTCATGCCCATACGACTTAACAGATCATTGGTGGCCACCAGCAAACCTTGTGGTTATTTATTTTTAATACATGTATATATAATTATATATAATATATATATAATATATTATATAAAGGAATCATAATTGTGTTGCTTCATACTCGCGTGACATGAGGTTGATTCCGATTGCTACCATTATAGCCCTTAGGTAAACTATGCAACCTCTGACATACAGTATATGAGTAAACTTGAGAAATTGAAACTTGAAAAATCTGTTAATACAAATACTTGATTTCATAGTCATTACCGAATTGAGCTACCCCAAACTATTATCTTAATATCAATTTTTATAATAAAATAATTTATTTAAATTTAATATATATCTAAGTAAAAATCATATTGTTTTTTATTTCTCATTATGAAAATATAAACCTCAAATTATAGAATGATTGTACCATGAATAATAGAGAGTTTTACCTACTTTGTCTTCAAACTATAGGAATTTTATGATGAATGGTTGGCAAGCTGGCAAACATACGTGTAATAAAACGTGACATCTACTGATATTTCCTAATGTACTCGAGTTTTGGTTGAAAGTAATGGCATATTTGTAATGTAAGCCCTCATCATGTCTCTTTATTATCAATTTTTTGTTGAAAGTGAAGCGACATCTCTCGTCTGGGTCATGTTAACGTAGTCCTCATCAAACCTCTGTGTTACATATGAATGTCTTTTAGTGTGGTTAAGATTATTTTGTGACTCGTTTTCCAAATTATATTTTGGATTTTTAATATATTAATGTTTCACTTTAATATTTTAAATGGACAACATCATGATGTTATGGAGTATTTGAAAATATGGAAGAAAATTGTTTGATTATTCTTTGAGTGGTTTTGTGAAGGGACTTTATTTAACTTTTCGTTATTTTCTGATTTAAAAATATGAAAAAAAGTTAATCTAATTATATTAATTTTTTATTATTATAGAAATTGTCTTTAGTAAAAAGTGTTGTTTGCAATTTTCAGATAATACAGGTCCACATAGAAACATATGGGAGTGACAGCCTCCAAAAAACATATTTCTCTAATAAAAATACGCAGGGAACTGTCATTTATTTAAAATAAAGCAGTTTTTAAAATAATAATATATATATATATATATATATATATAAATTTTAAAATATTAATATAAATATATTTAAATTAAATTAAATGCATAATGTAAAAAAATAAAAAAATTAACAATTTATAATAGATTAATGTTTTTTAAAGTATAAAGAAGAAACTAGTATGGTGTGTTAGTTTGACTAGTTCAGTTATGTGAGTATCAAACATGAGGTCTTAATGTTAGGTCTTTGGGTTAATTGTTTTTGTGTATATGGACCTCCCTTAATGTCTTTATTAATGAGCTAGTGTATGATAGCTTAAATAACTCTCTTTACATTGTATAGCAATCTTTAGAATTAGGGAAAATGCCTAAGCATATCATAGGGATATATATTTCCAAGGAAGAAATGTAAAATAATAAATTATTCAGAACTCTTTCGGGTATTATGATACATCTATTTTCATTTTATATAATCACTACGTGTTTGAGAAAATAGGGTATTCCATACAGGATGAACACCAACTCAGTAACCAATCACACAACTAGATCATAGATCATACAAACATTATTCTATATAGCTAAAATCTTCTAAGAGGAAAACAATCAATAGCTATAGTCAAGGTGGCCACTTGAGGTAATTTTATTAATGAAAAATAAAATTTGTATAAGAGAGTTTCTCCCAATTGATCATTAAAAATGAACCTCAATGCTCTTTTAATATAGATCATGGACAAATTCGGTTCTAAGGCATAAATTAATAGTCATTATTGACAAGGATAATATGAGTCATCGTAACACTACATGTCTATACCCTATGATGATTCACAGATTACAATGAAACTAATGTGTATAAAGGAAACACACTTTTTATCTAATAAAACACATTAGACAAAAGTTGAATTGAACCAATTCCTATCTGTCTAAATATCCTAACAGGGTTTACCATATACCTAAGACAAAACCCTTGGCCACAATGATGTCCCCTTAAAGTTAAATTACTCCAATAATAGAGTTTGGCTTTTAACTCCATGCAATTAATTATTGGAAATAGATTATTAATAAAAATACAAAAGACACAATGGAACACACAGACACACACACACATTTAACATAGATATTTTACCTAGAAAATTAAAGTAGGATAATGAGAAAGAATTTTTATATCTCATGTTTCCTATCTTTTTTTGTATTATATTTATTTACAGTCTTATAATACCATATAAACCATTAAGAAAATAATTTTGGATGAGGATACAACCATAATTCCCTAACAAAATTTATGTCACCATGGGCCACAAAACTTTGTGCCATAATACCACCAAAATGTTAAAGTCATTTCGATAAAAACCTCTTCATAAACAAATGTTGATCTTTTTCACTTGGTAGGCGCCTTTGGGGCTCCACACAAGGGATACCACACCCCATGAAACCCCCCTATTCACAAAAGTCTTGCTACACCATGTGCAAAGAATATAACACATACCCAACAACTTGCAAATCTACAATGGAGTGGAGAACCTCATAGGTGTTGTGCTTCAACAAAGAACCTTGCAAGGATATAGTGGAGCAAAGACAATGTAATGATGTAGTGGAGAAAAAAATTATGTAGAGAAGGAATAACAGTTTCATGGATTATATCAAGTAGAAATCGGAAACCATAAATGGCATATGGTTTTATTTATTCCTAGTTATTTAGTGATAGGGCTAGAGGGAGAATGAGAGAAATTTATATCATACTCTTATGATATAAAAAATTCTCCAAAATTATGCCATTGCTAAAAAATATTGTTGGGAGCACAGGGACTTTCTATTGATATCATGTTTTTAATGGTTATTTATTCATTTCATTCATTTTCATCTTTTATGCTTAGTTTCTACACATTCTTCTCCCATAAATTAATGTAGGAAGTGTATTCCACACCTTTACTTCACCTCATTTGGTATCAAATCCGAATCACATTGAACCTAGGTGTTAGGGACAAAGGATTATTATCTAATATTTTATTTGGTAGGATCTTATGTGGAAGGAAATCTTGTTTAAGAAAATGGTGAGCACATCTAGATAGATATGGAGATGATTAATATTACTAATTTTGAGCTATCAAAGCTCAAAATGGAGGATCTTCTCATAGTTCTAGTTCTATGGGTTGTAATATGTAGAACCAAAATCATTCATATGAAAGATGAATAGTGGGTGGCTTTAGAGAGAAAGGAAAAATTGCTTATCAAGACTAGCATGGATAATTTGGTTCTATCAAATGTTTCTAATTATAAAATTGTAGGATCTATCAAGAAGAAGTTGGGTAATTTGAATGAAGCTAAATCCATGGTTAATATACTTTTGTGTGTAAAATTTTTCTATCTTTAAGAATAGGTGATGGTGATTTTGTATTTGAGCACCTCCATTCATTTAATACTATTGTGACCTAGTTATTCTTAGTTGGCCCTTTCTTGCTATTTCCAAATTCATGGGACAACTTCGTAATGGCCACTGAAATCATTGTAATGACATTGGCACTTAATGAGTTCCTCATTTCCTTAGTCTCAAATAAGGTGAGGAAAAAAGCTTGTAAATCCATAAATTGGACCTTGGTTAGTCATTGAATATCAAAGAAAATGGAAAGAAGAGATCAAAGGGAAGGTTCAATTTTCATGGGAGACATACTTATCTTGTAAATTCCAATATAAATGTTGGAATTGCAATAAGGTTGAGAATTACATGATGGATTGCAATTGATATCAATTGATAGTAGTGGCCACCCAACTATTCCACTGGATTGCAAGAAAATTTTCTATTTTGGTAGTTTTTCTATAATTTTTTAGGTCCTAAACTTTTAGAGCTATTTTAAGGCTCTGAACATTGTTTTCTAGGGAAATTTGCCCCTAAAAATTATAGACTATTAGGGGGAATCGAGAAATGTACTTCTTAGTTAGACATTTCCAATGTGATATTAAGCATACCAAATATAGATTGCTTGCCAAAGTTACAACCTTGGAAGCCATGTTCAAACTTACCCCATCGGGGCCCACAAGAATTTTGGTGCTTCATCTTGCAGGGTTAGGCTTTTGGATGTTTAGAGTTTCTCATTAATTCATTATCAAAAAAAACCCTTCGAGTCTCATTATACAATTGTTTCCAACATCATTTTAGAATTGATGTCGAAATGAGTCAGCTGGAGTTGGGAATTGATGTCAACAAGAGTGGTGTCTTGTACACAATGATATGATGTCTATTAATGGGTTTTGAAGGTTCACAAGATCTTGACATATTTATTGTAGAGGGATTGAAGTTGAGTTGTAAATTTGTGTTGAATATTTTGAGTTTTTCAAAGCATAACAAAATCTGTGTAGGTTTGATCCTCATCCAGTGACACTTGCAAAATTTTCTCTAGCTTGCCTTTGTATCCCCATGAAATTTTTCTTTGGTTCACATTTATATCCCTATGATGCAACTTGTAGGTGAGAATTTCATGATTTGTGCACACACACAAAATACCACGGGCTTTTCCCATAGTATTTTTCCTAAGGTTTTTGAAGTGATCAAGGTGATCGATTTGGTCCTATTTGATATAGTCATGAAGACAAGTGAAATGAAATTATTGAGTTTGATTTGATTTTAATCTATCGTTGGGAAAATTATTTTAAATATGCTATTTCGTTGTTGGAACTTTATTTTTATGTTGCATGATTTGGAGATGAAGATATAAACTTGTGGCAAATGGTTTAATATGGAATATTTATCATATTGCATGTTGAGCATTAGAACATTGGAGAAAACAGGTATGGGCTATGTAATGATATATTGTGTCTATTTGTGTTGTGAATTATCCAATAAAGAGAATATAGTTTGAGGTTAATGGAAACTTGATTTTTTTCTTGCTAATGTTGCTATTTTTGTAGGGGATGATGTTGCAGAGGGCTTGTATACTGCTATAGTTTCCATGTTTTGTATTGTTGGTAGATCTTCCAGTGTGGCTACAATGTTGAGGTCTATTAGTATTGTTGTTGCTAATGTTTATATAGATATGATTAAGTATGTGTATTATGCTATTAATAATGCATTTCTTGCATTATATTGTTGAGGAAAAAGTATTTGTGGGTAAAGAACTAAATTTGTTTTTGTTAGAGTTTGACGGAATGATATTTTATTGCTAGGGTTTGATAGTGAATGAGTTGCTTAAAGAGATGAGAGTGTTTGTATTGTTGCTGATGATATTGTGCTAATGTTGCAAACTAATAGAGTTATCAATGGCTTGATATTTTTATGTTGATACTGAGTAGAGAGACTTTGTGGATCCATTATGAAAAACAATGAAACAATGTCCATATTGCTTTAAGCGAATATTGGTGGGACTAGTATGAAAAATTATGAAATGTGGACCAAAAGGTTTGATGGTTAGGACCTTTAGTGTGACAAGTGGTGGCTTCATTTAGGTAGTAGCTTGAGAAATTGGAAGTGGTGTCCTAAGAAATTATTGGAGGTTGGGGCCTGTGTATAGTTGTGGAAGTGGTGGATTTTGTTAGGTAGGGGCCTGGAGGGAGTGATTTCTCACATGAATTTCAAGTCGGGGCTTGCAAGCTAGTGCTGAATATTAGAGGAGGTAAAAGAAAATTTTAATAAGAAGAAAAATGAGGCAAAGCATACAATGATTTTTCTCTTGGAAGATTTTCCACCTAATATATGGTGTTCATAACACTGCTGATGTTGTTTTGATGTCTTATGTGTTGCTCATGAGTATTGGTACTTTCATGCTTTTTTATGCATATTATATTTGCTAATCCTATATTTTGGTTCTCATTGAGTATTCAGTTTATCGGAAGCCCTGAATGATAAAACATATGTTTCCCTTCCATAGATCAATCACATTAGATGAGCCATAAAACAAGAAATCCATCTCAACATTAAGAAGCACATGTTAGAGGTGTCACAAGTAATACAATTAGATTCCTCTCAAGGCATTCTCATGATGCATGCATCACCCTAGCTTAGGGGAAGCAAAATAAATCGACAATCATTGCATGAAGTAAGCACATATTTGATAAAAATTGGCTAAATTAGGCCCATTCCTAGCTTCTTCTCTCATTCTAATCATTTTCAATGAAGTGCATACCATGGAACATTAGGGTTCTTAACCAAAAGAATAAAAAAATAATCCTCACATCCACGTTTTAAGAGAAAAGTTATGAAATCTTCATGATGTAAGAAACTAAATGCTACAGTGATACAACCACATCTAATCTCGAAAGATGTTGACACAAAATTGATGCCTTGTCCCTAGATGATCATGGATTTTTGGGGGAATCCCTTTAGCCTTAAATACAAATTATATTAGAATCACCGAATATTTTTCCACAAGGCATACATTACTAGCTCACTTTCAAATTATTACTACACATATTGAGGGTCATGTGACTATTGTTTATGGCCCTCAACTTCCAACAACTAGAGAAAAATTTATGGGGGAACTAAGATGTATCAAAGAGATCACTCAAGGGAAACATTGGATTTTAGGGGGCCTATTTTAACATCATCATCTCTCTCCTTGAGAATAAAGGATGGCTTATATGGCTAGATGCAGACTCCAATGTCTTCAATTTTTTTATAAATGACTCAAATATGGTTGATATCCATATCAACAATGACACCTACATTTGAAATAATTAAGGGCGGGAGGACCATCAAATAAAAAGTAAGATTGATATATATCTTATCTTAGAAAGTTTCATCGTGGTGAGGTAGAATGTTGATGCTTAAATCCTACCAATGTTGGGCTTTGATCATTAGCCCACTCTTCCTAACATAGAACATGAAGGTCCCCTTCTTTTTGACCCATTTTATTTTCAAAAATTATGGTTGTGTCACCCTAATTTCCAAAGAAATATTTGACAATGGTTGAAGGAAGCTTAATGTGACCAAGGCACACTCATGTACCTCTTTCAATAAAGGCTAAAGAAAATGAAATCCAAATTTAAGTGGTGGAACCAACAAACTTTTGGGAATATCCTCCAAGCAAAAGAAATACTAGAAAACAATATGGAACACATAAAACAACAAATGATGATTAATGAAATAACATAAGATATTATCGAGGAAGAATCTAACATTCACTCACAATTAAAGAACCATTATAATTAATAAGAAACTATTGTGTGCAAGAAATCAAGTGTTTAATGGCTCTGTGAAGAATAAATAAAACAAAATTATTCTACCACTCCATGATCCAATATAGGAAAGGTAATCACATTACATCCATTAAGAATTATCATGGAATGTAATAGTAGGATCATGAAGACATGGGAGCTGAGATCTTCAATTTCTTTTGAAATCTGCTCATAGAACCTTAGCCTCATAGATCAATAACAATCAATAAAATAACTATCAATATCCCTCTATTGGTAAGATATGAAGAAAATTAGGATCTTACGCAATTGATCTCCATAAAAAATGTGGAAGCTACAATGAGTAAAAATCAAGCATGTAAAGATCTAGGACCAAATGGTTTTATTGCCAATTGTTTTCATTATTGTTAGAGTTTTATCAACGATGATGTATGGGATCTAGTGGAAGAATTGAAGGAAAGTCTCAGCTTTTATTTTTAAATACCCCCTTAAAATTCAAATGAACATCACCTACATTATCGGTTTTGCAGGAAGCCCTCCACTCTCTAAATACTTGGTCATTCCTCTTACAAAGAATATATTAAGACAAGATACTAGGCAATATCTTAACTCTCTAAACACTTGGGAATTCCTCTTACAAAGAATACATTAAGACAATATACTAGGCAATATCTTCTTGGACGCCTGGAAATTCATCTCTCCTCTCACACATTCAGATCACTTAATATGGTTGCAAGAGTGGTCCTCTTAAATTTTGACTTGCAAACCTTCCCAATTTATTTGTTCTCAACCCTTGCTACTCTGAATATGATCTTTAGAAAATCAGAAGTATCAAATGAAAGGATTTATGGAAAGGAACAAGCATGGAACACAAATGAGCCCTCATTTCATGGGATACTCTATATCTACCAAAATGCAATGAGGGTCTTGGAAAGAGAGATATAGAAAACTTAGAAAATGTGTTAAAATAAAATGTATGGTGGCAGTGGGTGAAGAATGATAAAGATCTCTGAGCTTGATTAGGAAAATACAAATATGATAGAAATATTGAGCACCAAAGATTTGTCTTTATGATAGAACTAGTCTAGGGTTCCACTATGTGGAATGCAGAATGGTAGGAAAAAAATAATATATGACCATTTCTTTTGGGAGGAAATGGTTTGGAAGGTAACTTTTGGATTGACTCCTCAGATTAGTTCCTAAAGCTATGCTCACTTCCATAGTTAGAAGAATGCAAGACACAACTCCTTATGACCCCTCTCTAGAATGTTGCATACTTTTGGGAATAAAAAAACACAACCCTCATATCCATTGGCATAGATGGATCTTTGATTCTATTGATCTTAAAGTTAATTTTCTTGTGGACATTACTCCTCTCTAGGGGGAATTGCAACAACATCAAATTCTATAGCAATAAGGACCATACATCCTTTGGTGGGGATACTTTGCACTAGGATCTTTCACTCTCAAGGAAGCCTAAAGTATTCCCATATGACATAAAAATATTGAGAAGGAAGTCAAAGAAATGTCTAAAAATTGCATTCTTCCAATGGCAAGTCATGTATGGAAAAATATTAACATAGGACGATCTCAAGAAGAAAGGTTACTTTGGACCTTCA
The DNA here is from genome assembly GCA_000404065.3 of Pinus taeda. Taxonomy (NCBI): domain Eukaryota; kingdom Viridiplantae; phylum Streptophyta; class Pinopsida; order Pinales; family Pinaceae; genus Pinus; species Pinus taeda. The sequence continues at coordinate 53,524 of APFE030697010.1, read as the reverse complement.
ATCCATTTTTTATGTCAACAATAAGAGGAAATGATGGACCATCTTCTAGGAGGATGAACATTATATAGGTTTGGGATCAAAGCATAATTTTAGTTGTGAAATTTGATGTTCAAAAGTACTCCATATATAACACAATGAGGCTATGGCACACCAATCATTTCCCTAATGCAATTCTCAACAAACCAAGATTTATCTTATTTGAGGTTTGGAAAGAATTAAATAGAGCAATATTTCAAGGAAGGACTATAAAATCCCAAACCCTTTGTTCCAAAATTAGAAACCACATATGAGAAGCTGTGAATCTCCAAGAATGTACAAAAGATGATTTTAATGACCCATACTTTAAACTTTAAATCCTTCAAAACTGGCACTTGCATCTCATCCCATCTCTGAGTCGCAAAGAGGCCAAACCTATGTTCAACAACAACCCCATTGTTTGGTATCTACCTCAAGAGGGTTTCTATAAAATGAATTTTAACTAAGCCTCCAAAGGAAATCCTAGTCAAACTAGCTATGGGGGAGTTTTTGAAAAATTATAAGGGACATATTTTCCATATTTTTGCAAGCCTATTTTAGTTATGACACCAATAATGGAGCAGAAATATTAGTCTTAATCCAAGGAAATTAGTGATCAAAGGAGACTCCACCACTGTCCTCTCAATGCTTAAGAAAATAATCCAAGATAGACCTCCCTGCAAAGTCTCACAATGTTGGAGATTGACTACTTGGTATCAAGCTCATTGGACATGATCTTGGTGGTCTTAATATCTCATGTTAAAAGAAGAGAAACAAAAAAATTGGTGAATAGACTAACAAATCATGGAACGTAAAGGCCTTCCCATAGTCTCAGTATCTCCTAGATAGGGGGAACAAATATGCCTTTATGCAATGGCTATAAAACATTAAAACATTGGCTAAGAAAGATTCTCCTTCATCATGACCATACACAACCTCACTTCTTTGTGAGGAACTTGATTTAGTAGTATAGCTCTTAATGTCTTGGTTTCCTATAGTCTAGTTAATGATCTTTTATTATCTTCTAGACTAAACAACTCTTGGTTTCCCACTAAAAAAAGCCTCGTCAATGAGACAAGAAGTATACATAATTTAACACCTCAATGGATGTGGTGTCTAAAAATTCAGAGCCAATCTAGTTTCCCTTTAAGGTAAACTAGCTCTAGATTACATATTTTTTGTATTTTATGTTTATCCTTAGTTAATCCATTTTTATTATATTTTATGTTTCTTCTTACTCCATTAAATTCCTAAGTTACCCACAACAAAATTTACACACAATTATTGCATAACTGATAAACATAATCATATGAACATGAACTTAGTGTGTCATGGCATAGTTTAATGATGTCATTTCATTCATAAATTATATGATTAATATTTGAATTAAATGTTATATCGAAATACGATCCGCTCAAGCTACGCTGAATTGCTATTGGTAAACACTATAATAACATCTGTTGCGGCAGGGCATTATGAAATGGACCAAACTTGAGAAGCAACACAGAAATTATAGAAATATGACAGAAAAAAAGGATGGTGAATTGGTATTCGTAAACCCTACAATAACCTTGGCAGAACGTATATGCAAACAAACTAATTTAAGAAGCAAACACAGAATTTATAGAAATATGCACGCTCAGACAAAGGGAAGAAAAAGATGTCGCTACTACTAGAACACAGAAAAACAGGTAGATATGGATGGATGAAGGCCTACAGATGGGAAGGGAGAGCATGGGAAACATCCCGACAGGTAATACCCAGCAAGTTGGGTGGATTCAATTTTCTTTAAAGAAACTCATGGCATATGGATTTGAACTTTTGAGTACTACTCAAAATTCTCGTCGACCATAAGGCTTTCTGTTTTTTTCTTTCTCAGATTGTAATGATTTTCAACTGCGTGTGAGCACAGTTTACGTCAAAGTATTTCTAATCACAACACTATATCTTTCTCCCATGTTCAGTCCATGTTATGATGAGCAGTTGAAATTTATGGATTTGCGCAGCCGTTATTGACGTGCTGTCTTGTATTTAATGAAAAATGCATATCAATAGAAGAACACGTACAATTCAATTCATTTACATTGGACAGTAATATGCATTTTCCGATAATGCAATGTTTCCTAGGAAATGATTTCTCCAATACAATCTTCCACTGGAAATGAATGTTATGCTTATTGTTCAACACTCATAATTAATATTTAGGAAATTCTTTCGTAGAACCTTGAAATTTTATCAACACAATGTGGCCTTTCAGTTTCAATGTATTATGAACATATATTTTCAAGAAAATTATGAAGCATGAGTATTTATTGAGCTGAGAGGTTTATTAAGTTAGAGGTTTATTTTACAATTTAATATAAGTTAGAGGTTTATTTTACAATTTGATATAGGTGGTGTGTTAGTTTGTTTGTTAGGGAGTTGTTTTTAAAGAGACTTTTTGGAAGCTTTTCAGGTGGGTTTTTCGGTCAAAATCTGGCAGCAATTTATTGAAATTGCAAGTTTGATAGCTAATTTCTGCACAATCAAAGGGTCCCCAGAGTTTTCAGGGTGTTGAATCCAAATATGCAATTAAAAAACCATTTTAAATAATACAAATCAAGATTTAACCTCAATTTTTTCCGCCAGATTCTGTCACCGAAATCTCTAAAAAATTGCACTAAACACAACTCCATCTGTTAGTTCATCTATCTTTAACACAAACCTTTTTAAAATAAAAGTAAATTATACTCTAAATTTAAAGAGTGAAAAATTACATAATATATTTTAATTTTAAAGAAATTTACAAATGGAAAAACTTGATTTTCTATTCCGGTTAAATCCATAGTTAATATAAATCTATACATGTTATTAAATGAGGCATTCTAATATATGGTTGAAAGTTATTTTAAAAAATGAAATGTATCCCACTTGCAGTATTTGATCTTGAAGTCAGGAAATGAATGACATGCTTATTGTTCAACACTCATAATTAATGTTTAGAAAGTTGTTTCGTAGCATCTTGGAATTTTATCAGCACAGTTGTTCTTTTCAGTTTCAGTGATTTATGAATGATCTTCTAGAAAATTATGAAACATGATCACTTATGTTATAAAAAATAGGCATTCTACTATATGGAGAATGTTATTTTAAAAAATGAAATGTTTCCCATTTGTAGTATGTTGTTGAAGAATGAATAGACATACCAGGAATTCGCACCTATTGATGACTTTTTCTACTAAAGATATTCGAAATGGATAATATGACTATTTATGGTGCAGAAATCTTTACATAGAGGTGGCTTTTTATTCCTTTTTTTGGGCAACCTTCATTGGTTAACCCAAAAGCTTTTAGATAGTCTCTGCATTATTCAGGCTGTGGATTTTTTTCCTTCTCTTTATACTATTTATCTTATAAAGTCTATTTATCTTATAAAGTCTGGACCATGTCCTGTTCGTATCTAGACACAATTTGAAAATTTTCACTTTTTTGAAAATATTTTGGGATGTCCACCTATGTCAACATACATTTTTTTTCACGGGTAATGGTTGCTTTTGCAACGATCCCCTCACCGTAATTATTATCTATTTTAAAATACTTAGGTTTCATAGTCCTGATCTCGTGTCCGTCCTAGATTCAAAAAAAATGATTTTATCTCGACTTTAGCTTCTATTATAATTTTTAATTTAATCTTTCGAGGGATTGTTAGTCATCCCTATGCCTTTTTAATGTTTGGATTTTTATTTTTATTTTCCTTCCGGGGTGCCTTATGCTTTTACATGATATTTTGTCGATACTCTGCGAGAATGTGTCGGTTTTTCAAATGTTTTTTACGAAGGCCTTTTTAATTTTGTTTATTTATTATAGTGTCTTTTTATAAATGTAATAATGGATAAATCTTCTATCACACCACTAAGGATATGAAGTGAATATTTTTCATTGTCTATGTAAGGAGATAATTGATGCATGAATTTTCCAGAGTCCCCATCGCTCTCAGCAGCATAAATTCATGCAATCTCATTGGTTTTCACGATTAATACAGGCAATATTTATAAATAAAATTGAATTTTACCCACACTCGAAATCTTTTCCTTTATAATAAATAAAATTGATTTGATATTTTTATTATTTTAATAAATTGTTTTTTTTTCAAAGGAATGGTTAATCATTGATTAATTTTTACTTCTTTGCGGGATTTTGGATTGGTGGCTGGTGGGTGAACTGTGAAGGTATTTTTGGTGATAGATCATTAATTCAAATTCAGGATAGGGGTCTAACCTAATTTATAGAGCGTAAATAATAAAAAATATTGTTAAATCCAAATTTATCATCTTTCCAAATATTGATTTTTTAAAGGTGAAATTATTTTATTTGATTCTTTACTTTATAAAATTACATCTCTATATGCATTTAAGAAATCTAAATTAAATAGGTTTATATTACTTCTTCTTTCTGCATCTATCTCATACATACATTCCTATGCCATGCATAGAGATAATGACAAATCATTGAAATGTTATAACCATAATATATCTCTCTATATATTAGTTATTAATTGATTAATAAATACCATACATCAACTTCATAACACAAGCTCTATAGCGAATAAGAATTCCTCTTAAAAATATATATTGTTATTATCTTTATTTATTTATTTAATACCAACAATAGATCATATTTTATGTGTAAGTGGAAAATATTTATATTAAAAAAGATGTAGCAAAGGCATAAAAAAGATCTACAGAAATAAGAGTTCTTCCAAGAAGCAAGCATTCTAAAATATAAAAATTTATAGATTCCCTTTTAACTATTATAGAGCATACAAAAACAAATTTGTCAACATCCATATCAACTAATACTTGAAGGTACAATAAAAATTCCTATAAAAAAATATTAGAAAGCACTACATGTGTCCAATTACAAATTGGGGAGGGAGGTTCTCATAGGTCTACTTTTCCTTGTTTCTACTTCAAGCTTGAAGTTAGATCTATGAAACGTAAATTGGATAGACCATACCATAATCCATGAAGTAAGTTCATAACTGAAGTGTTGTATGAGGTTTGGAACCACCATTTTGAGGATTTCTATGCAACTCCTATGTAATATTATCCAACTTATCTAGGTGGTGCTTCGAATAGAGCATAATGTCTATAATCACTTTAGTTTTTGGAGTATAGTGTCTCCAAAATGAAGAATTCTATATGTTTTTGATTGGAGGGAAGATTTAATATCATAAGTCTCTTCTTGATGTTAGGTTAGAGTACGATAGGTAGGCCTTAGCTCCCTAAATCCATGTTGGAAACGAATTGAACTAGAGAATTATAAAAAAATGATCAAAGAACATGCAATTTGGATGAGGTGTTTTAAAATTGGTGTTGATATTAGATAATGAAAGGACTAATTGGTGAGATAGATGATGAGAAAAACATGAAAAGGTGATTAGCGGAAGCTATACTATAATACAAATCTAATCCAATTATACCCTAAGAGTATATATAAATAAATGAAAAATTTGATATTCCTTAGAAGTAGCATGTGATATGAAAGGAACATTCAATAACAAGGGTGGCCATAGATAAGTGGTCATGAGTTAGAGTGATAGTGAATTTAACATGATCCTCCATGCATAATGTTATATGTTATTAATGGGCATGGAATAGGGCTTAATGATGTGTTCATGGAACTAGTTAATCATACTCTACCTCTTCGATGAATACATAACCAATTTTTCCATTCTTATTTCTTAGTCGGATTACACATTAGACAAAGAATTATTAACTCACATAACATGGAACCATTTAGTTCCAAAAATATTTTCTAACATGGACCTAAAACTTCCCAAAATTGCATTTACATGGTAATCCTTTGAGAGGGTGTTTTTTATCATATGATTGGCTATGCTTTGGGAACGGTCAAATACTCACAAGGAACGAGGATGAAGAACCTAAGTGATAATATTCACTTAGATAACTGTGTAGGTATTTGATATACTATTTTTTGTTATCCCTAGGTTCCACGCAATTTTTTCGCTCTTCTTAGTAGGCATGACACTTGGCTTAATGATGTGTTCAAGGAATTGGATGATCATACTCTATGTTGTTGATCAATACACCATCCTTTTTTCTCATTCTTATTGCTTGATCGTCTTGGAGATTAGAAAAATAAATATTAGTTTACCTCACATGAAACCATTCCATCCAAAAAGTCTTCTCTAACATGGATCTAATCCTTCCCAAAATCGTATTTAGATGGTAATCACTTTAGAAGGTTCCTTTTATCATATGATTAACTATGATGTATGGAATTATCAATTACTACAAAAAATGAGGATGAAGAACCACAGTGAGAATAATCATTGAAGAAGTGAGTAGGAAATTTCTATATATTTTTTGTTATTCCTTGGTTTCATTTTAACTTATACTTTATTGTTACTCTAGGGAACTTCCCCTCCCTCGGTCTAACGTTGAGTTGTATTTTTATGTATATATAGTTCTTCTAAATTCTACCTATGAAATCATGTTAGGCATTGATGATATTATTCTTCTAAATCCTACATATGAAATCCATGTTAGGCATGATGACATTATTCACTACCCTTAGTACAGAAACATCTATTGATTTTTTTAATTTTTTTTTCTTTCTCAAAAAAATAGTTATGGGGCTACCAAGTAGAGCTTGCTTATAGGACATATTTCACCAATTTTCACCTAGCAAAGTATGTTCAAGAATATGAACCCATCATAATGAGAAACACAATATGTATCTCTACCAGTTAGCTAAAACTCTTTTACTTTATAACAATAACTCACCAATTAAATTACTCTAAAAACATTTTTTATTTTTTTATATGTTTTAAGAAAATTTTTATTACGAGTATTGTAAAAAATATCCATTTCCAACTTTATTTTCTATATTTATCTAATCAGCTCATGCCAAAATTACTTTTTTCATCCGAGCAAATCCCTACAATCAGGCTACCAAGAGTATAAAGTGAGAATTATTTTTCATTGATAACAAATTATAAAAATGCTTTACATAGAAATTGATCTATTTGCCATTTATTTGTAATTTTTAATCATTTTATTTCACTCTTAAAAGTAATACTAAACGAATTTATTTAATATCTTGATACATTTATATGTAACACTCACTTTACTTTTAAATTTTTATATCTTACTACATTTATATGTAACACTCACTTTATTTTTAATTTTTTAGAAACCTATAAAAAAAATGTCTTAAATTGCTTCCATATATTTTAATAACTTGTCTCATCAATATTAAAAAGACAGCCAACCTTGGGATAAGTATGTCATGCAATGTTACAATAAAGGAATCGTAATGTTTATTTCACTAAATTTACGTCAAAGAATCTGAATCATGAATTAATATTATGAATAAATTTAGTTGAAAGTTTCAAAATGTTCTTATAATATTATATGGAAAAATTTACTTCACAAAATTTGAAAATGAGTGTATTAGTGAGGATATTTTATAACAAGTTCTGAGGAAAATATTATAATTTTTGAAGGAATGATTTTTTGTTTGTCTTTTATAGTTTCTTTAGTAGTAAATTTAAAAAACAATGAAAAAATATTTATTTTTATTGGAAAAGGAATCTTTTACCTATATTTTTTATGATAAAACCTTTTTTAACTTTTACGTTAATACATTTTTTTAATTTTACATTTAAATATTAATTTAAAAGTGATACTTTTACATATTATAAATTATAGATAAGAAAAAATTAATAAAATTTTCTCTATAGAAATTAAAAGTATTTAATATATATTGCTAATATGGAAAGATTTATGAGGTATACTCTTTGTTAGCCCAGCGTGTAGGTTTGTTTTCTTATTTTTATTGTTGGCTAGGTGTAAGCATGCTCGTTTTTTTTTTTTCGGAAGCAGGGAATCTTATTATTTCATCTCCACACACCTCCTCCCAATAATCTATGCACTTCTATTGTATTATAGAGATATTATATATAAATTTCGGAGTAAGCATTCATTTTCAATGAAATTATATTTCATACTTCTGGCAAAAACAATCATTACCCTATCAATAAATAAACAAATATTTCTCACAATAACACATGCATATACATATGATCTATTAATCAAATTTAACATACACTTGAAATGATTGGATTGATTATACATTCATTTGGACATCAATTCATATTACCAATAGGCTTACAATAAGTATAATTAAGAAATTTATTAACTTTTCTAGATCCTAAAAGCACTCCAATAGTTTCTAAGATCTTAGAAACTTTTTTTTATCCTAACAACTTGCTAATTGTTGCAAAAATAAATCTCCTCTAATCGCTCATGATTTATTTCCTAATTATTTCATGTCTTAAAAGGCATATTTTCTTTTTAAAAGTCTTATCTTTATCCATAGTTCTTTTAGAAATAAGGAAATGATTTACAATAAGGAAATAAAATTCCTTTTCCATGTTGAAATTGAGTTTGCAGCTTTGTATCCAAAATGCTTGATGACTTGGAAGCTCTAATGCTCCTGCATCAGACTCTCAATGTAGAAACAATTCATGACCTACTAGTCATGTGTCATTAATTTTTTAATCTTCCAAGATACCAAACCTTGTTTTGTAGTTTCCCTTTTATCCTTTCATGATGCTGTTCAATTTATTTTCTAATGTAAAGTATTTTCAAATTTCTTATTTATTTTCCTTTTTTTTTACAACATATTCTCTTGGATGTTCTCCTCATCAACATCAACAATCCATCAATCTCATCATCCAACTTTGTCTTTGGTTGAAATTCATTGTTGTTTTCCACAGGTTGTTGCATATCCTCCTTTTTTCATAAGAGTTATAAGACTCTTATTCAGTTCTAGTTTACATACCTCCTTTACAACTTGAGTATCATACTTTGTAATTCTCTCTTCATTGTGTTTTAAGACAATTTCCTCTTCTTCCAATTTCGACTTTGCATACTGAATATGCAGTCTTTGGTTTATAATCCTCTTCTCCAAGAAATTAAGCTCCTCATACAATTCAACAAAACCATATTGAATTGTATTTGCAACCTCCATGCAATATTCATCACTTGAGTCTTCTACCAACCACACTTCCAAATTTCCCATCTCTAATTTCGTGCTTCCTTCTTTTGGCATAATACTTTCATTTAATATTCTAGCGATTTTAATTTCCTTGAACATGTCTTCATGAATTATATCTTTATCCTCTATAATCTTCTCAGTGTTATCTTATTGAATAATTTTTGCATCATTGTCATCGTTCATGGCACCTTCCAGTAGCTTCCCAACTCTAATATCTGTGAACACATGCTTAAGAAAAAACTCTTTGATCTTAGCCATCTCCTCCAACAACTTCATTTCTTCATTAACCTACATAAGAAAATAATCTAAGTTTCATTCATCACCTACGATCATACAAAAATTATTAGTTTTAAAATCATAAGGCTTGGTGGCCTTATTTTATGCTTCATTCATCATTTCTACATGTCGATCATCATTCTCTAAACATCTATTAGACTTTTAGTTAGTATCTCATCAACATCATCATCACTTTCTCCAACAATACATCCTTTCTTGGGTTCACCTATGTAAGCCACTTCTTCATACTCAATTATCTTGAGTTCTTCCGTCAACTGAGAAATTTTCCTTTGTATCAGTCTCTCCTGCAAAAATTACACTTAACTCTCCTTTGTAGAGTCCATCTATATCTATGGTTTTCCTCATTTCTTTGTAGAAGTTATCTCATCATCTCTAGTTGTAATTTAATTCCAGATATGCCTCTATCAAACTCCTCATTGCTCATTATTCTTCTTATGTCATTTTCTTTGGCATATTCCCTTACTCTAGTGTAGATTATTTTTTAATCCATGACATGACTATGAATAGTCATATTTCCTTCGTCTTTTTGAACATTATCTTGTCCAATTATAGAATTCATCTAAGCCTCTGCAATAACAAGTTACTCCTTAACCTATTACAATACCTCACCAAGCTATCTCTAAGCCCAACCCTTTCGTATCATTGGTTCTCTCTTCTAAAACCTTTTGAGCTTCTCTTCTCCTTTTAGGCTTCTACAAATCTTCACTTCATTTGAGAACATTGACTATCATCGTTCTTCTAACCAAAGTTGGAATTGCAAAGTTTCTTTGCCACACATTTTTCTTTTCACAAAGTTCACTTGTTCTTGGCTATAATCCTCTTGATATAAACATATTCATCACTACTACCTCAATACGATTTCCAAACAAGAACTATTGCAAGCTTTGAATCTCTTCTAAAGAGTGTACATTCTCTGATTTCTCTTCAATTCCCATGAGAAAACATTTTTTGAAATACCATTTGATGAAAAATAATTATGGGGTTGTGTCACTTTCAATATTTTTACTTGTCTCAATCTTCAGATCTGTGGGTTACGGCCCCATTATGCTTTTCTACTGTGCACAAAATTGACTTTTCCTACTACGTTTACCTCCATGCACCTCTCCAATGAATCCATGCACTCATATTTTATTACGGAGATAACATATATAAATTCCTAAGTAAGAATTCATATTCAATGAAATTATCCTTCATACTTCTAACAAAATCAATCATTATCATATCAATAAATAGACAAAAAAATTCTCACAATAACACATGCATATAGGTTTGATCTATTAATCAAATTCAACATACATTGGAATTCCTTGGTGTCATTATACATTCATTTGGCCATCAATTCTTACTGCTTATAGGCTTACAATAAGTAGAATTAAGAAATGTAATAACTTTTCAAGATCCTAAAAATAATCCAATAGTTTAAACTTTTTCTTAACCTAACAATTTGTTAATTGTTGCAAAGTTTTTTCTCCTCTAATCTCTTATGATTTATTTCCTAAACTTTTCATTCCTTAAAAGGCATATTTTATTGTTAAAAATACTATCTACTCAATCTTATCTCTATCCATAGTTCTTTTAGAATTAAATAAATTAAAATAATTTACAGTAAGGAAATAAAATTCCCTTTCCATGTTGAAAACCGGTTTGGAGCTTTGTCTCCAAAAATCTTTATGACTCGGAAGCTATAATGCTCTTGCATTATTTTTGTATTGGGTTTTATTTGAGGGTTTTTGAGTTTGAACTTTGCTTGTACATGTATGGAAATGAGAAATATACTCCAAAGGGAGATGTCCTGAAAATATTTGTATTTTTGTTTTGCTTAGTAATATAAAACCCTCAATTTTCAATTAAACAAAAAATGAAATATATGTTAAATTATAATGTATAATTTTTATGTTAATTATAAATTACTATTTTAATGGTTTTAATGGTCAAGAAGAGACTATTTTTTTTTTTCTAAAGGAGGAGGAATATCTCCATAATCTTTAAAAGTTAAATTCTCACAAATATTTCTTGTATTGATGATGATGGTGATGATAAATTTACACTAACACTGATATGATTTATTGATCTTAAGAAGGTAAGAGGTTACTTGGAATTGTTAGCATTTTATTTCTATGCTTAAAAGGCATCATAAGAAGCTTTCCAAGATGACCATAACTTTTCTTACTTTAAATATCAAGAAGATTAGTAGTTTAACAAATATTTGAAAAATTATATCTTATAAGATGGACAATTTAATAGAAAGTGTTTTTGATCTTCAATCCTCTTAGTGTCACAAAGGTGTTTTGGGAATTGAGCAATGCCTAATGTCACTATGAAGCTCACAGAAAAATGTTCTTATTTTAACAATAATAATTTTCTTTTTAACATTAGATAATATAGAGAGATATTTTTTTCTTTCAAGATTGGGGTTTATGACCCTCATAATATATTTGTATTATTTTATCCTCTAATTCTTTATCACCCCACAATTTCTCCTTAAATTTCGGTGTAATAAATATTTTATAATCATCTTTATTTTGCAAAATGATTTCTTCCCTCTTAGTGTTCTAGTCAACATTATCATCTTTATGCTCTTCCTACTTGAGATTGTAAGTTATAAATCCCCCCATGAGTTTCTAGAGATATTGCAACACTACACCTTACATCCCTATAAATAAATGAGAGTGAAAATAGTATCAAAGATGATTTTTTTTTATCTCATATCCAAAGATCTTTTAACTTACAATTGTTTTCAAGCTCATAATAAGCTTACCATATCCATTTTTCTCATGAATATAGATTCCAAGATATTTGTATGAAGGAACTTCTTCGAGATAATTCTTGTCATATATCAAAGTATCATATGCAATATTTTTGGCTTTAATGATCATGACTTTAGTTTTGTTAATATTAACACTTTTACACACCTTAGAGTAGAAACTTTCACCAAAACTATATTTTCACTATTTCACCAACATAACATAGTTAATCATCAAAAAAAATAATATTGTCAACCTAGAACATAGAGAAACAAAATTATAACTTTCCCAGTAAACATGAGACGAACCTAACACTTTCACTTTTCTAACTTATTAATATAAATAACAAAACACATATTATTAAAGACGCCATAACACTCGTCTTACTATATTACATTTAATTTCTTTCCTACAACTTGTCAAAATAACTCTCAACTAAAAAATTTCATTTATATATTTAACAAAATTATTTATCTTTCAAATTTAATTCTACACATAAACAAATATACATATCATGAGTTTAAAAACCTTTAAAACCCTTTAAAACCCTGGAGTAATAATCATACGCGAGCGTTGATTCATGGAGTGTTAGAATGGACATAGAATCAAATAAACGCCGATCATAAACTTTATTTACTAGAACCAGAAGAAACGAAGATGGCTTACTTGGGCGTACTACCGAGAAGGAACTAACTTCCCTTTGATTAATAATCGGCAAAAATAAATAAAAGGGAATGAACGAACTGAAAACATGTATGGATATTATAAAACTAAAAGCAAAAGTGATCACAAGAGTGTGATAGTATGAAAGAAAATTGACAATTGATCACACAGAACAAAATATAATGGAGTTGTCTATAATGCGACTTTTTGGAGATTCCGGTGACGGAATCCGGCAGAAGAAATGAGGTTAAATCTTGATTTTTAAGCAGTTAAAATGGTTTTTTAACTGCATATTTGGATTCAGCGCCCTTAAAAACCCCTGGGAGCCATTGATTGTGCAGAAATAGATAAAATTAGCTCAATCAATATATTCTATTAATTAATAAATGAATGAATTACACATATATTTATACAATCAATAGTCTCAAGATAGGAATGCTATCTTAGACATACAATAGTGTGGTTGAGAGATTCTCTCAACCACACACTAATCTAGGGGAAACTAAATTCCTATAATGTAGGAACAAACTCCTCACTTAGGAAATTACAACCATAGACAAGTAGGAATTAACTATTTCCAACTTCCCCCCTTAATGACTACTTGTCATGATAGTCAAATCCACCATCATCATCACCCGAATTGCATGTACAAAACCTCCAAAAACACAATCTGTCGCCCTCGGACAGATCCACAATCTGCAAATTTGGCGTTTCCAATACAGCTAAATTGATCCGATCTGCCTCTCCTGCAGATCCACTTGAAAGTGAATTGGCGCGATCCTGAATGATAAACCCGCACCATTGGCGCGATTAATGGCCACAGACGCGCCAGTTGGGCATCCTGGTGTGCTTTGTCAGTGGGAAAACGCACCAATCCTTTCTACTCAGAAAGAATCTTTGAGTCTTAGCCAGGTGTTACTGCAGTACTCCACTGTCCTACGAGAACCAAGCTCCTATGTACACAGCCCAAAGGCATTCGCCACACCAGGCAGATCGATCTATACACCGACTGTCAAGGTTCTCAATTCGGCCCCAGCGGGCAGCTCCGATCTGCTACCACCGAGCGATCAAGGATCTCACTTTGCCACCACCGGGCAGATCCGATCTGCTACCACCGAGCGATCAAGGGATCTCACTTCGCCACCACCAGGCAGATCCGATCTGCTACCACCGAGCGATCAAGGATCTCACTTTGCCACCACCGGGCAGATCCGATCTGCTACCACCGAGCGATCAAGGATCTCACTTCGCCACCACCAGGCAGATCCGATTTTCTACCACCGAGCGATCAAGGATCTCACTTTGCCACCACCGGGCAACTCCTGTAGCCACTAAGGCTTTATAGATGGTTTCAGGCTGACCACAAACCATTACAAAGTGGTTTTGAGATCACCACGAACTTTCAAATGCCTTAGCAAGGCTTACATTCAACGTTTGAAGTTTCTAGTACATACAATGACTATTACAATAATATGTTAGGGAGTCTATCCCACAAACCACACAAAAAAAATCTACTTTGTTGTCCACCATGGACCGTGTTGCTGCTGCTTTGTCTCATCTGTTCACCGTTCACATCTTGGGCATCTTTGTCAAATAAATTCTTGGAACTCCATGCTTATCCTGTCATTTGTTAGAGTCATGAATTCTAACAAAATAACTTTGCCTACATTGAGTTAGCTAGGCTCAATAAGGCCAATAATATTTAAACATGCTTCCAAGAGAATACAACATAAACTCTTACAATTTAATTTCTCTACCTATGCCCAAAGATGATTATTTCCCAACATAGCAGCGACCAAAAACTATCCAATCAGCTAAAAACAGCATCAAAGCGAACAACAAAAAACTATCCAATTTTTCCCAAACAGCACCCTTTGGCAAACAGTAGCCCAAATTACCCAAAAGACCAGAACAACAGCGTGTACTGTTTATCAACTTGTCACCATCACAAGTAGGGCTGCCACTACAAAAACACAACATCACCACGACCTCCACGCCAATCCTTCATAGATGGACCATCTACTGTCTTTTGTGTAGCTGTTGTTGCATGAACAGTGGTCATGAGTGCATCAGCAATACCAAATTCTTCATTCACCACCTTCTTAGCTCCACCCTTAATATGTGCAGAAGCCTTCTCGGTTGTTGTAAAAACTCCAGATGATTCTACAACATATTCAGCTCCATAGTTACCCCAGGGAATCTCTGAAGGATCCCCTTTAGAATTGACAGTAACACTGTGACCATCAATTTCAACAATCGTTGCCTGGTTTCCAGACAATATCTTCTAATTGTGCACATAGTGCTTTGTAAAACCTGTGATATTCGAGGGTGTCACCTGCAACCTTCCGCACATCAACCATGTAAAGGGAAGGGGCAACTTCAAAAACCTCTAATGCAACAGAAATATGTCCTGTCTTATTCAGTGTAAGTCCCTCAATTCTCATCTTGTAATTAGAAACCTGAATTTTGAATCCCATTGATTCTACAACAGATTCGATTTCAGATATGATGACTTTTGCTGGTTTACTAGAGATGAAGCGTGTTTGGCGCTTGACATGATCCTGGTGTGTTTCAAACAATGCTGAGAGATTGAGCCCTTCGGAGAGCATTATCAACTCAAATGCATTCATCATTGAAGGACCAAGTTCTCTTGCTTCTCTCTGCTCACTTACATATTGGTCCTCGGAGTCATCAAAAACTGCTTGCACATCATCCAAGTTAACATCATCATCTTCATAAAGCCTGACAGGTACATAATTCTCTCTAAACCAATCATCTTCCAGGATACCATTTACTCTTATGCGAGAAGAGTAAATGCAGGCACACTACAGCAAACCCCGGAAATAGTAAACGAGGATCCATCATCTGGCAAACGCATAGGACACGGAATTAACAGGCTTCGCCATTCCGGAGAGTCAAACACACGACCTCAGGCAAAAGAAATCGTCGAACACACGACCTCCTTTGGAACCGCCTGTTGTTGAGCTCAATTTAAAAATCTGTAGCGATCTGCCTGAGCAGATCTCCTCCACGCAGATTGAAGGAGGAGATCTCCTCCACGCAGCCTCTATCCACAGCAAGCCTCCACGACAGTCCTGAAAATCATGCTGACAACGACTATCACGACCCTCTAGAAGCAGCACGATATCATCGAAGAGATCATAAGTTTCCGGCGCTGGGCGAAATGAAGGTCGTCCCGTCCAAGACGTGGACACTTTGGCGCAAGCATTTCACAATTTGGAGCGATCTCCAAAACAGATTCTTTGGAGACATGACAATCAAAGGTTTACGGAAATCCCGGTTTATCTGGCGACCAAGAACATGAAAAATAGTTAGCATGAGTTGTCATCTTACCCACAGCTTGTTTATACCATCCGACGACGTCGGAGATGACGATTCATGCGATTCGATTCGAAGCACTGACGGGGTTTCTTGATCATGCCGGCTGTCAACAGTTATTGGTTTCAGGAGGACTCGACATTGCCATGTGACAAACTTCACACGGAGGATCCAATGGCTGCATCAGGCACCTTGCACTCGGCACTCCAGATGAACACCCGGTTCCCAGATCAAATCAGATCCTTCGCCAGATTCGGCCTTGCACCTCGCCAGGGCTGTCAGATTTATTGAGCCAGTCTTTGAGAATTTTGTTGTAGCTAAATTCCTTCCTTAAACCCTGCACAACTGTCAGACTCTTTCTACCGTTGCGCTGCTGTATGCGCACATGCACATATTCTTTAGATCCGGCACCTGAATCTTCAGCATTTGCATCAGCAAAAGGATAGTAGGCACCAGGAATCTGAACGTCTAGATCTGACATGAACCTTGGTTGATAGAAAGCACAAGAGGATGGACAAATTTGTCTTCGCTTTTCTTCCTTACTCCAAGATTAACCTCAAAAGGCGATGCGCTGCTGCAGATCCTAAGCGAGGTCATGAACTTCAGAAAACCTTCACACAGAGAGGAGGCAGAAGAACAGAAAGACACCAATACGATATTCTTGTATCCTTCCGCACAGCATGACAACCGCTCCACAAAACCAGTGGTAGGGCGCAGCGGTCAGATCTCCCAGCGAATAACAAAGGATGGAAAACCAGCAAAGGAAAAAAAATAAAACAATCACAGAATCTCTTTATTTTCCCTCAGCCCAGGAGGGGCCAAGCTTCCTCAGCCCAGCCCAGCCCACAAAGGGGCCAGGCCCTCAGGCTCTGATACCAAGATAAAATTAGCTCAATCAATATATTCTATTAATTAATAAATGAATGAATTACACATATATTTATACAATCAATAGTCTCAAGATAGGAATGCTATCTTAGACGTACAGTAGTGTGGTTGAGAGATTCTCTCAACCACACACTAATCTAGGGGAAACTAAATTCCTATAATATAGGAACAAACTCCTCACTTAGGAAATTACAACCATAGACAAGTAGGAATTAACTATTTCCCACTGAAACTAGCTATCAAACTTGGGATTCCAATGAATTGCTGCCGGATTTTGACCGGAAAAATCCGCCGGAAAGGCTTTCAAAAAGTCAGGTTATAGACTACTGAAAATATAATATGGAACACTCCACTAATATATGGAATCTTCGACACGATTTTAGAGTTTGGTGATCGGAAGTTCAAGGCCCAAAAGAACAGTCAAACTGTGGACTTTGTGGCTGGGTTGTCCGATAAACCTAAACCTAGAGTGGACTTATCATCGAACCTTGAACCTCAAGCAACTCGTGTTGATTGACTAGAGTGCTGGGATTGAGGGAGTGTTAAACTGTTCATCAGGTTTACATTATGGTTGAGGGTCAGGGCTTGTTTCATAGGGTAAGGGTCACCGGCAGATTACGGTTTGAGCGTGCCCTAGAGAAATGTCAATTGTTTGGCTTGACTTGTTTGGCTTCACTCGGCTAATTAGGAGAATTTCTTATGCTAGAAGTAGGCAACATTGAATTTCTTATGCTAGAAGTAGACAACATTACATATCATTTTTATTTTTATTATGGCTGTTTAGACTCTAAAGCTGGAGCTTGAAAATCTATTACTGTCGGTATTCTTACAAACTACATTTGTCATGCTAATACTGCTAATCTCATTTTCCTGGAGATGCTCTTAAGAGGATACTTCAGCAAAGTGGAAAATGGTTGTGATGATTTTTGGGTTTCTGAATTACATAACTTAAAAGGAAAAAATAGATTTTAAAATTAAGATAAATAAAATTAAAAGATCTTTTTTAATTTAATTGGTAAAGAGAGTTGTTAGTTGGGCACCCTAAAATTATTATAGAAAAAATTTGAAGTTTTCATTTTTATATACACTGATCACTAACTTTTCACACACATTTTTCTCCCTCACACATGGGAATCTATATGAGAAAGAGGCCAAAGTTTCTAAGGAATCAAATTTACGAGACAGACAATATTTTACCAATTGAATTTTCTGAATATAATCATGTCCTGGAGTATGTTAAAATAATATCATATATAGCTGGAAGTAATTATTAGTAGCAGAAAATTGTTATTGTCTGATTAGCGCTAAAAAATCAACAGTTTCCGTGCTATTTTATCAACTAATATCCATTTAATACTAAAGCCAGTGGTATATCACATGCACAATTTTGTGGCGTCCAAAATAATAGGAAGGAAGCCTTAAGTTTGTTTTATTTCTGAAACTAGTATATATGCATTGAACATGGATAGAATGCAAGGTGATAAAACTAGATTAACTCACAGGGGCGGCATTTCAAGCACAAATGCAAGGATGTGCGGAAAATTCTCTTGTTTTAATGTATTTGTCAAGGCCCCAGTATGATTTTATAGGCAGCACACGGGACAAAGAAAATGCAGCCCAACCAAAAAAGAAATCAATTTCGCAAATGTTGCCATAGGACTAAAAAAATAAGTACAACTATAGTAAGCATGTCCGATGAATGTGTTCCATGCTCTAATATGAAGCAAATAACAAATAGACCAATCAACGGGGAAGTTTATGTGTGCATTTTGCAAATTTCAGGAAGAAAATGTTTGCATCAACACTTAAATTTATATAACATCATAATCAATAGTGTAAAATGGGAGGAACGGTGGGTTATAGGCTGATGGAAATACTGGAAAATAATAATAAACACTTCTGCAACATGGTCACCATGACCATTATGAGAGGCTTGTGATCCAGTAGCATTCTGCTTCAGTGATGGTGCAAAATATGTCATTGACTGGACTTGACATTGGCATTTCCACTCAAGTAACCCTTCTCTTCTTTGAGCATTTTCTAGCTGCAAAGAAAAATTACCCTACTGTCACTTACTAGTTCTAACATGAAACACCTAAAAAAAATTGAATAACCCTCCATATTGCCTGATAAAAATATAAAGTAAGTGAACATGAAAATAATGGGAGTTTGACTGTAGCGTACTTAAGCCATTTGTGTTTGAGTTTTTCATGATCCTTAGTCTTTTGACTGTATCAAGAAACATTCTGCAAAACATAGATCTATTGTGATCAGTGTAATTTCCATAAAGTCAAAATCAGTTGTCTCAATAACAAGTATGGAGTTTCAGGAATCGGAGCTTACTTCCATGGAACATCTCCCACAAGTATGCAGTCTCCTTCACCATCTTCATAAGTTAGTACGAAATCAGCACTAGTGTCCAGGAGCCTCAAAGGCTTCATGGGATGCTTATTTACCATGGGATTGCAAGCTTCAATGAGATCTGAAAATCATATCATATGAGTTTATATCCTTACATGAATGAAAGCCATGAACACAGAAAATAAGGTCGAATGCTACTCACTCTGCATAGTTCGTTGAAACATGTTCTCCAAATCATGACGAAGACTCTCATAGGATTCATAAGCATTCAAGTCGACCTTTCTACCAATGGGCATACCATCCATATTCACCTTGACATATAATGAATTGCTGAGGCTTTGCACAACACTTCCTGCCATGGCAGATTGTTGATTTTCAATGGAAATTTCAGGAAGGGAACCGTGAAAATTTCTCTTATAAGCCCAGATAGGAAGCCAGTCTATTACTCCACCAATATCCAGATGATCCCGGGAAAAAAAGATTAGCGAAAGAATAATTTCACAACGAAAATGTGTCTGCCATAAAAGAAAATAGTATCAGACAAACACAAAATTCCTCGCAAGTAAGAGTCTACTATCAAAATAAAATATAGAATTATGATTAACAGAGCAAATCAGCTGTAACCTACTTCAATGAATAGAGAAAGTCAGGTGTGACCTACTTCGATGATGCCATATCATAAGAAATGAGCAATTCATCGGAAGAAATAAATGGCAAAGAAACATATAAGCCACATCAACTACAAAATAACTGAAAACGGATTATAGGATTTTGAAAGCAAATTAAAAAGGTGATCAAAATAGAAAATAAGGAATTGCCTAACCCTTTTTAACAGGAAAATAAACTGTATGGGGAAATGCAAGCACACATCAAAATCAATGATAATAGAAAAAAAGGAATCACCTAAAAAACAGTATAAATTAACGCTATATGTAAGAATTGAAATGAGAAAATGATTTTGGGTTGGCCAGGCTCAGGGTTTAAATGTAACAATGTTTATTACACTTTTAATTTTAATCATCACATGATAACTTTTTATGGATAGCAACAGTCTTCACATTAGCTTGTTTAATGAACAATAAAGTACCACAACTATATTTACCAATATGGTTGATATAAGCTAATAAAGTATATCAAGCATATATACAATTACATTTTCCAATGTGGTTGATATATGCAGATACGCTTATATCAAACACATTAATAATTATTATGAGTATTTAAGATTATTAATAACAATATGGTTGATATTCTTCAGAAATTCATTGGAAGAAATAAATGGCAAAGAAACATATAAACCACATCAACTACAAAATAACTTAAAACTGATTATAGGATTTTGAAAGCAAATTAAAAAGGTGATCAAAGTAGAAAATAAGGAATTGCCTAACCGTATTTAACAGGAAAATAAACTGTATGGGGAAATGCAAGCACACATCAAAATCAATGATAATAGGAAATAATGAATCACCTAAAAAAACAGTATAAATTAACGCTAGATGTAAGAATTGAAATGAGAAAATGATTTTGGGTTGGCCAGGCTCAGGGTTTAAATGTAACAATGTTTATTACACTTTCAATTTCAATAATCACGTACTAACTTTTTATGGATTTTCTCATAGCAACATTCTTCACATTAGCTTGTCCAATGAACAATAAAATACCGTTATTCTGCTTATGCCTACCCTGAATAGAGGGCAGGCCCTACCTTTTTCCCAGTGTGATTATTGCAAGATAATAGTAGGCTAAGCTATCAGTAGCTAAATAAGCTTACAGTATTAATACAGAAAACCGTTTCTCAGAAAAGCTAAGGACTAGGACCTTACTTGGTTGAAGAAGAGTCATCAACAATCGTCAAAATAATTCTCTGTGAATTTGTGATCTAATTTAGAAGGTTGCTTGACCTGATTTATCTTGACTCAAGTTGCAGAGAGCATCCACTGAAGTCTTCGTCCTGTCTGTAAATCTTATATATCTCTTTCTTATAATAGAAATATATGAATCCCACATGGTGGGCGGATTCAATTTCCTTTTAAAAAACTTGTAGCATGTGATCTCTCAATCACTTTTCTTTTAAAAGACGCCTGCCATGTGATCTCTCCCAGAATATGGACTACAACTCCCGAATTTAGTGTCGGCTTTATGGTTCCCTTGTCCTACGCAATCTACTAGTTTATTCTTGCAAGTTTTCGGTGCATCCAAAGCAGATTATCAATTTTTCTCTTCCAAATTTTCCACCAAACAGCCATGAATTATGTGTTGCAACTCCCCTTGAGGACACTCTTCACGGTATGGTTATCTCTATTTCCACTGATTTGCGACTTTCCTGAGCGTCGACAATTTTATTTTAAATTTGATATCTCGGAATGTAATGGTGCTGTATTCCATGTGAGAATCCCTTCCGTCACTGAGCATATCCCTTTAATTCCCTGTCAACGTATTTCCCATCATTCCATTATTGTTAATAGATGCCAGCTTACATTTCATTAAAAAAAATGTGTATAAATTTCGAACAAAACTTACAATGCAATTAAGTACTTTAATTTTTAGACTTAAAACTTCCAAGATGGTTGTTGATCAAATTATTTACAAGTGTGCGTAAGTCCTCGTTACAGCTTGACATCTACATAGAATTCCTAAATAATGAAAGAGAGGTATAATGGAATACACAACTGTAACACTCAATTCAGAAATATTTTGAACATGTTAATAAAAACCACATAATATAAAACACATATTTCATCAATTAAATTAACCTTTGTAAAAAATACAATTTTCTATTTCCAACAAGTTATAGTAGAGTTGCAACTAGAGTTGGACTTGTAGCAACAAGTAACAAAGTTGCAACAATAATAATATCCTGTGGAGATAAAGCGATAATAACGAGTTGAAGCAACATACATAGGAGTTGCAACGATGTAACAACCAGTGAATGGAGTTGTACAAACAAAACAACGGAGTTGTAACAATAGACAAATATAGCTGAGCTACAACAATTAAAAGCTAGAAATAAAAAAAATACTTGTTATAATTACCCTGTCTAAGTGTTCTTCCTTTTGTTCAATGCATCCATATTTATACAAAACTTTCACTCGGTTAATTGGATTTTAGAAAAATAAATTGCCTCATTTGTTTATAACCCTTTAGGATTTCATGTTGCACTTTTGGATTTCAATGAGATGAGGTAGTGATAGCTCGATTTTGGTCATCAGTGAAATAATTATTGTTATTGACATTGTCTCTAGTAATTATTTCAACTAAAAAAGAAAATTTTGTTATTACATCATACACATCTCTATATTTTTATGGTGAATTTGAAATAACTCTGTCAAAGTTTTTGTAAACATATCTACAAATTCATTTGTTGATATGCAAAACTCTATACAAATTTTATTAGTGTTTACTAATTCTCACTAATTCTTCTTTACTAATTCTCACTTCATGCTTCTCAATTTAATTTTATTAGTGTTTATGCTTCTAAAATTCACTTTTAGCATTCAACTTGGTCTTGTAAATCATTTTAACACCTAAACTATTTGTTCCTTCAAGTATATGTACAAGATCTCAAATATTATGTCTTTCTATGGCATGAATCTCTTCATCCATAGCCTTACCCAAACTTCTTCTTTAATGACTTCTTCAAAATTTGCAAGATCATATACAATTAATGTAAAATTTGAAATTTGACCTATTTCATAATTATGCTCATATAATTCTCTTAGGATTCTAGTCTTCTAACATTTAATTATATTATTTAATGTGGCTAAGTACTTGTAGCAATTGTATGTGCATATGGAATCCATGACAACCCTCTCATTTATCCATTGTGAAATACATTATAAACATGTCATGTATGTTAATTACAAAAGTGGGTTGAGTTAAGGGACAAAAATTCTAGATGATGGGGAAGGTCACTTACTTGGGTAGATGGAAACTTTCTTCTTGGAAGAAGAAAAATATGAATTGGTCATGTCATCTCTTGAAATCTAGGTAGTCAAATTTAATAGCATAGTATTTTCAGAATTGATGGCTACGAGAGGAGTACACAGACAGGAGCTTGCTTTGGCAAATTTTACAAGGAAAAAAGGACAAGAAATTAAAAGAATTGTGTGTAGTTGGCCAAGTAGTATGGTATGCTAGCTAGCCACTACATCAAGCCACGCAACAAAAAAATATGGAAATAATTGGAAAAGTGGTGCCCTTCCTATTGGTGAAAAGATTGTGGTTGGAAAAGGTCATTGTTAGAAGAAAGTTTAGTAGAGGAATTCAAACAACCATAGGACAACATGACAGGAATGGCAAATATCATTTGAACTACTAGAAGTGGACATTTTTTCAAATGCATTGACAATAAAGGGGAGGGAGCACAAGAAAGGAGGGAGGAATTGAGTTGGAAATGACGTGTAGTACAGAAATTGCACAACAACATGGCTATTGGAACAACATATCACAGAAGGAATATAGGCTAATTGAACTATTGAAATATGGTAGTTAGATAGATGAAAAGAGAACTCATAGTAAAAGACCGCTCTAGAATTTGGCTCGGGGGTGACAATTGCAAGTTAGATCTTGACTACAACTGTCTATGGTTGCGTGGAGAGTTATTTTCCCAAACTTAGTTGCCAATAACTCTTGATATAAGTGTTTCTCATGTTCTTTACATACGATAAAAGAGGGTTTGCATTTTTTATTTGAAATGGTGCCATTGTTGTGTGAGGTATGATATGTGATTGTATTATTTATTCAGTTTTCTGATATGGTTGATTGGAATTACTCTTGGAATGAGTTTGATCGATGTGATAGATTCATATTATAGAGATGATAACAATTAGGTTTCTTCTTTTGGATCATACTCCAATGGTGTTGCATACATTGTCTATTTTATGGAAACCAACATGATAGTCTTTTCACACTTATAGTGGTATAACCATGATTTGATTGCAAGCTCCTACTAGCTCTCATTTGCACATTTGAGTATGAATAATGTAAAGCCCTCAATCCCTAGCTGTATTGGTAAGCTTGTCTTGTATGGTTGATTTTCCAAGGGAAGTATGCTAGGACTTAAGATCTACGTTCCATCCTTCTCAGGGTCTAGGTGTAACTAAATCGGTATAAGTCTTGGTTAATGGGGTTTGTGTTTCTTGGGCTAAACAAGGAAAGCGTTTAAATGCATTCCTTGATATTGTGTTCTTGTTGGACTATTAATTGATGTTGCACTTGTTGCATGACCAGTTTATGATTTCGTGTGCTAGAAAGGAAAGGATGTTTTGATGTCTGTGCCTATGTATTGTGATATTGCATTGATAACTCTAGGAAGGGAATTTGAATATGAATGGTCATCCCAATGTTGTTTGTAAGAAGAATAGTTGACCCTCTTAAGCTTGTAATCTTTAAATTTATCAAGTTTGTCTCCTTGGCATTGCGGCCTTACAAGAAATGCCATTATATATGAAATTAAATACAAATTCCTAACTTAATGTTGTTGTATGAGGAATGATTGGCTCCTTGAGCTTGAAGGCTTTAGAGTTCTACAAAATTGTCCTAGATGTGTGTTTGGCACTCATACCTTTCATGTCGGTATTGTAGATGTGAATGCATCCATATGAGTGCATGGAGCACATGTTAAAAGGACTACATGTCTTGGGCACTTAGTCCTCTGTGTGATTGTTGCAGGATAGGTTGAAATTTCTTGAGTGTTGTATGGGTATGGGACATAGTGAATTATGTTTCTCATAGGGTTAAATCAACCTTTGTGTATGCTTGAGAAATTAATGGGGTTAGTTATTAGCTTGTGTTGATGACAACATGGTGTGCATTATGTGTGCATGACTATCAATGATATGGCTATGTGTTTATGTTTCTATTTAGGAGATTGATTGAGACTCCTCAACCTAGTAAGGAGCACTAATGTACTTACTTCAACCCAGAGTGGTGGAAATCCAAGTGGTGGACCTCTTATAAATCCACTAGGTTAAAGTTTGTGTGATGAAATTATCACTTAGTCCAATTATGTCGGTTACATGGATAACAGGCGAATGAACACCGAATTCTAGAATCAATATGTTGTTGTGGCTAAAGTTTTGAGTAGAATCACCATGGTCAAGACATGGTTGCAACCATTAGTAGACGTGAAAGCCTTATCTTCTTTTCTTATCCTTTTTACCTTATCCTTGGTCATGACTTGATTTATTTTATCGAGTAAGCGTCAGCTTCAAGGCTAGATTGCTAGCCCATATGACCATAAGGAATAAACAAGCATGATACCAACATATCAATGGTTAGGATTTCATGTGAGAGATCGATGGTGAAGGAATAACTTAGGGTGACGTAATCCTAGAGGTTAAACCCTAGAAGCTTGAAAATTCTCACACAAATGGAAATGTCTGTGATGATGAGGATTAGATGGACATGGCAGAAAACGTAAGAGTCAGGTATTAGAAAAGTGGTAGTATGACATGCATGATTGGTTGTGGGTAAATTTTCACAATTCCTAGGAGAATAATTTCTAAGATGATGCGGCAGGAGGGTCCATGCAAGTACTGGGAAGTGAGGGAATGACCAGGAGGTAGAGATAGGTCTACATAATCAATCACACCACACACATAATCCTTGTAGCAAGACCCTAAGAGGAGATAAAGGTGAACTCCAAGAATGGTTCGGTATGACAAGGCACACGAGTGATGTCATCCTAAAATGTAGATGCCCAATGAGAAAGAACATCAAGGATTCAATGAATGGGAAAGGATTTCTACTTTTTGATTAGCGCACGGGGGGAACATGTCAAGAATTAGCCTGGAGGATCCTTCTTGGAGAAAATCATAAAGGGATAAAGTGTTAAGGGTTAGGGTAACAGATCCGAGTGAGGGGAAAGTCACCAAAATGAGACATCCCATCATACACACACATAGACATACATACATGTGGTGAGCATCAGAGGTTAGGCATCCTAAGAATAGGGAGGATCCAATCCATGAGTGGGTCAATATCTAATAAACAATTGTATTGTGAGGCTATCGAGGTGCGTATATCCACATGTCCAAGCCATTGATGTGGCGCTCTTTGAATCACTAGGACTTCAATGGTCACATCTCATGATTCGACAGATTGAGATAAAGTTTTATATCACTGGAATCATCTCAACAAGATGAACGCAATGGTGTTGTCAAAGTAAGATTTTGAGTAAGTTGACAAGATTGTTTTTTTAGACCCCATTGGCAACACCTTGGATCTTGGGTCAATAAAGTAACTATCTCCTCTTAATTATTGTTTTGGAAAGGATTAGGAGAAGGGGTGTTAGAGTGGTATCAGAGCATCCAGGTTCATTACATGCATTGGATGGGTTCTATCATGGGCAAGTGACAACAAAATTCCCACAAGAGGTTTTCTTAATGATTTTTAGAAAATTAACTAAACAAGTGTTTACGTGTTAAAATATGGTCTATCAGTGAGGGACTGTACACATGGTTGACATGCTAACCTTGTGATCTAGTAATGTAGCACGATAGTAATGCATGGATCCTTGGATCTAGGGTGGAGCTCAACTCTGAGCATAATACCTGAATGTGAGTATGATGACATCCTATTCATGGTGTTGATTTAGATTTCATATTAATTGTAATAATGTTCGACGTGTTATTATGATGAATTCCTTGGAAATGCATGTATTTTCTATTTGGCATCTTGAAGGACTATACAAGTAGTGGTTGTGGCCTTGGAAGTTATATTTTATTTAGTTTTGCAAAAGCTATTGTAGGGTAGTGAGTATTTGTAGCATACCATAAACATAGGTTGGGAGAGGTGATCTTGTATGCTTGGAACAATTATGTTTAGGAAGTTTGAGTGATTTGGGGAAGAATCCTTGTGTTATGTATAATCTATATAATGATGGTTGGTCTACTGGACATTCTACATATATATTATATGTTGGTTGGGATGTGTAAATTCCATGGTATGTATGTCCTAGGAGGATAAGAACCATAGTACATGTTGACTATTTATTATATGTTGATGTTATGTCCTACCCTATGAATTCTTCTTTTCCATAGTTAATTCCTTCCTTATTTAAGGAAAGGGATGTGATATGTGTAAAAGGACTAGTTGAGTCCTATGAAGGTCACATCTCACTACAAAAAGGGGAATCCATGTTTAGTAATTTAACTGGCTTAGGTTCAAATCAAGGGCCTTGTGTAGACCTTGTGGTCAAAGGACTTGTAGCCCTACTAGAACATGAGAAGATTGTTGGTTGTTTATTGGTATTTATTGTGGAAACATGAAGGTAAAAGGTAGGGGGATTAATTAGATGTGCAAATAAGTGTTGGGTTTGGAATTGTGCTTAAGACATTTTATGCATGCAATAACTTGGAAAATGTTTGCATATTCATGACACGTTCATAAGAACAGAGAGAAATAAATATAACATGACAAAGTACCATATGTTTATGGTCAATAATTTACTCTAGAGACTAAAATATTAGATTTTATCTTGAATTTTTAGAAAGTACCTTGTGTTCCTCATCCTCTTCAATAAATATTCAAATTTCCCATATTCGATATACCCATAGAACATAGTTATTGAAGAATGTGTCACCAATGATGATATTACTATAATATAGTCTATCTTAACCTATCAGACTTCAAGGAACATTTCACATGATGAGGATTCCCTTACTAATTTATAAAACTCAGATAATGAGGACGTGGTTGAAGTTGTTAATGATGTTGCTATAGTCGCATGTGGAAAGGTCGGTCCTTGATTTAGGGATGAAGGTCCTGGTAAAGAGGCTAATAATAAGTAACAATGAACATTAATCTAGTAAAGGAATGATTATGTAGGGGGAAATGCGAGTATAATAAATTGTTTCAAATTACTCCCCTTAATATTGCAAATTCCTTGATTACTTACCTTGGTACAAAGGCTAAAATTAATTTGTTGTTTCATCTTTGTACAAGAGGTTGAACGAAATCAATGATGTTGATTCTAATCTTAGATGTAGTTGAAAAGGAAAGCATGGTTATAGAAAAGTTAACATGTGCATGTACATATAGCAATTCAAGTTTTCTGAAAAATTATAATGAAAATAAAATGTGCTTATTTATGTCTTGGATCTTGAGCCATGTGAATAATATGTAGATTGATAAATGTGTTCAGTTGTAGGGTAGCATGCTTGATAGAAGAGGGAAATGAAATTGATATAATTGTCTCTATTTATCAATGCATTAGTAGCTGAGTGTGTGTGGCAGCACATAGCAAAACTCAGTAATAGTGAAAGGAAACATGTATCATGGTATGGTGCAATAGGATATGGACCAAGTCAATCAAGAATGAGAAAGAGGGACATGTCTCCAAAGGAAGAGAACCTTAAGGAATTTGGAGGTTGAAATCAAAGACTTGGAAGATAAGTTGAATATCTATAGGGTAAAACTTATAAAACTAACTAGAAAAACAAGAAATAGTTGAGTGGAGTGTTGTGTTGCAAAAGTAGTTATGAGAGATGGCATACCATGATGAATCCTAAAAAAGAGAAAATGACGCTAAGAATAATATACTCTTTTGTTAATGTTGTGGAGAAGAACATATGAGGAAGGATTATCCCAATAGGAAAAATAAGGACATGATTCAACAATATAGGGTTCAAACAAGGAGGAGGGGGAACTCCTTTAAGATCCTTGACACACATATATATGTCTTGGAAAGATCCCCTCAAAACTTGGGAAATATAATACTTAAAGGTTTCTATTGTCCTTATAAAGAATTCTTGACCTAATGTGGTATATGAATATGAATATGAATATGTACATGTATACGTATGGGCACCTATGAAATGCATAGAAGTGCCATGAATGTTAGAATCATGGGAACAAAAAATGATTTTGGGGACTATTTTATGATAATTCCTATAATTCGTGGTTTTAATTTATCATTTTCATGATTGAAATCATTTTAATTTTAGATTTGTACATGACCATGTTACTTTTTGTGTGGTTTCCTCTATGATTTCAATCATGGATTTTATTCTTTGGTGGTGATACCTCCTATTTTACCTGTTGCATTTCCTATTGATGTTATAATAGACCTTTGATTTACAGACTTGGGGCTTAGGGACTTGATTCAAATTGATTGAAGGTGGCAAGGAGGCCACAAAGATTTAGTGAAAGTTCAATGAAGAGGGACACATGTAATGGATATGAATAATGATAAAGTCAATGAGTTTCAAGCAACGAGCAGTTTCAAGCTAGGTAGAGGGGCTGGAAAAAATCTAATTCTAAAACATATTGGAGAGTTACTCCTAAACATGACAATAACATGATGGCCAATTAGTTGGATAGTCGATGGGGAATGATGAATAGTTGCACACTAGACATTAGAATGAAAAAGGGAAGTTATCTGAACTTAACTCAATATATCTTATATATATATCTATCTATCTATATATTATATATTATATATATTATATATATATATATATATATCTATATATATATATATATATATATATATATATAATATATCTATATATATATATATATATATATGAATCCTTGATATGCCCATGGTCATGCCAATCTGTGTATGTAAATATCAAAATGTCATTTTCTCTAACAGGGTTTTAGTCATGGGCTCTTCTTATGGAAGAGGGAATATTTAAAATTATTTAATGCATATGTGAATTGCATAAAAAGGTTCATGGTTAATGGCGAATCAAGAGGAAAAAATTAAGCATGATTGATCTATAATGTTAATATCATGTGAACATGATTTATAAATTATGCCCATGTTATATTATGAAAAGGTAATGTTGAAGGATATAACAACAAAATGAAAGTAGTATGATCTGTAACATGCAGGGAAAGACACTAGAGGCAGTGTCGCCTAGTGTCTGTGGATGGTGACATTGTGGTCTCTATATTACCCACATTATTGTGTACATATTGTAATATGCTATGTGTGTTGTGCATGTGTTGTGTTGTACTTGTGTATTCATTGTGTGTATCAAACATGTACGTGTATGTGCTATGTTGTAAACTTTGAATATGCACATGTATTGTGTAAGGTGTCAGGACATGTAGGTATGGTATTATCTTTCCCTTGTGTAATGTGTTAGGACAAGAAGGTATGGGGATGTTTGAGCCCATGTTAATTGAGGATAGGAAGATTGTCTGGTATGGGGGTTTCCTTGGCTCACAAAGGTGTAGAATACACCTATATTATTTTTGACTAGTTGGTATTAACTATTTGGTTGGGTAGTGCCCATATTTGCAGGGCAGTGGTTAAGATTATTTATATTTATTTGTCACTAAGTGATCACCTTGTCGCTGATGAGTCACTCAATTTGAAACAAAGAGAAGAGAGGAAAGATGTTGGGTGCTTACTGGATTGGAAACTGATCTAGTGTGAGTACATGGTCATAGAGAAGAGAAGGAATTAGGTGCTTGTTGCGATGGAAATGGATCTAATGTGTGTACATGGTCAAAGATAAGAGAAGGAATTGGGGGCTTGCCGAGAGGGAAACTTATCTCGTGCATGTATGGGGAAAGAAAATAGGCATTGGATAGTTACCAGGAAGGGAAACCAATCCAGGGTGTTTAAAGAAAATGAAAAAGAGTAGTCAAGATAAGTATCAATATTTCATTAGTCCTTGAATTTTAAATTATGTATCTAAATTCAATATTCTAATTTATGGTAGTCTGGATTATGAGCTAACCTCATTTGTTATGATAGGAATCAAAGTAAAATTCGAAGTTTTCCTCATGAATAAACTACTAATGAGTTATGATTTAAAATTATCACTTTTTCCCTATGATGAGTGTTATGAAATCTATGTGCCCATGATTTAAAAAATGATATGGGGTTTCCCATTCGAATGAATGAAGTTGACTACAAAGTGGAATTTGAACAATATGCTAAATCCAAAAGTTTTAGGAACATAACCATTGTGGGACACTAGCACTCAATGGTTCCCATTGATTACCTTGAAGCATGATATGGCCCACATGATAGTTTTATAAGTATGGATATGCCTTGGGTTTGAGCTCCTTTTGTTGTGAGGATTACTTGCCAAGGGATGGATCGCTTGAGGGAATGAAAAGTAGAGAAGGGGATACCTAAACTTGGAAGGTGAGTGAATATGTGGAAGGGGAGTAACCAGATGGCCTAAAGGAATAAGAGGTAGAGAAGGGAAGGTTGGAAAATAAACTAGGTTTCTTAGAGGTGAGCATAGAATATTGGAGTTAGAAGCACACTGAGGGTGTGCCAAGAAACCTTGAGTTGAAATATTCACTAAGGGAACAAAGGGCTCAATATAGCAACACCGGAAAAGAGAAATCCAAGTTGTTTTGGACATGCCTAAAGAATCCAAAGATTGCACATAGAAAAATTGAAAATGGTTGAATTATAACTAAATGTGTATCATACTTTTATTTGATGGTTGAATAAAATTCATAGGATATGGTAAATGTTGTATAGAGATGAGAACATAAAGATCCATGAAATATTATGACTGTTGTCAAGTGTGTTTTGTTGTATATGTGTCAATGAACACCGAGGATGGTGCTCCCTAAAAGGAGTGAGGTTTATGACAACCTTGTCATTTTCCTTTGTGAAATACATTGTAAACATGTCATGTATGTTAATTACAAAAATTGGTTGAGTTAACAGATAGATTCCAGAAACTGGGGAAGGTCACTTACTTACGGGGCTTGAGATTGTCTTTCTCCAAGAAGGAAAATTTGAATTGGTCATGTCAACTCTTTAATGTTGGGTAGTGAAATTTAATGGCATGTTATTTTCAAAATTGATGGCTACAAGAGGAGTACCTAAGCCCATGCTTGCTTTGGCAAGTTCTACAAGGAAAAAAGGACAAGAAATTGAATAAATAGTGGGAATGAAAATAGTTGGTATGGTATGTTGGCCATCCACGGTAGAAATCCAACCAAAATAAAAATTTGGAAATAACACAGCAGGTAGCACCCTTCCTATTACTTGGAAAGTCTATGGAAGGTAAAGGTCATTGTCAACAGAAAGGGAAATAGAGGAATTCGAACAGCTAGGGACATCATGACAAGAAGGATGAAAAAGATCATTTGAAATAATAGAAGAGAATATTTTTCAAATTGTTAGACAATAGAGGGGAGGGAGTGCAAGACAATATGTATGAATCAAGATGCAAAGGAAATGAAAAAAGGAACTACACAACAGCAAGGTTAGGAAATAATTTGAGCTAACGGAACAATGTAGCATAGTAGGAATATAGGCTCCTTGAATTGTTGAAGGAGGGTAGTTAGATAGTTGAAAATATAACTCAAATAAAAAGGACACTTGGTCTTTAGAATTTGGCTCAAGGGTGATAAGTGCAAGTGAGATATTGACTACAACTATCTATGCTTGGGTGGAGAGTCATTGTTTGAAACTGAGTTGCCAATAGATCTTGAGATAAGTGTTTCTTATGTTCTTTATGTGCAATGAAAATATGTTTTCATTTCTGATGTGAAATGGTCCCGTCCTCTGTGCAGTATGATATGTGATTATAGTATTTACTTAGTTGTTTGATATGGTTGGTTGTAATTACCCTTGAAATGTGTTGTATCAATGTGGTATATTCATTATAATGTTGAATACCATTAGGGTGCTTGGCTTGGAGCATACTCCAATGGTGTTGCATACATTGTCTATTTTATCGAAACCAACACGATAGCCTTTTCACACTTACAATGATATAAGCATGATTTTATTACACGCTCCTGCTAATTTGCATCTACAAATTTTAGTAGGAATAATTGAAAGGCATTAACCTCTAGCTATGTTGGTCAACTTTTCTTATATGGTTGACTTTCCAATAGAGTATCCTAGGACTTAGGATATAAATTTCATCCTTATCAAGGTCTAGGCATAACTAAATCAATATAAGTCCTATTGATTGGGGTTTGTGTTTCTTGGACTAAACAAGGCAAGGGTTTAAATGCATTCCTTGCTATTGTGTTCTTGTTGGATTTTTATTGATGTTACATTCCTTGCATGACTAGCTTATTGCTTCCTATCATAGAAAGGAAAAGATGTTTCGTTGTATGCCACTATGTATTATGATCTTGCATTGGTAGTTCCAAGCAAGAAATTTGTAGATGAATACTCATCCCAATATTGTATGTAATAAGAATTGTTGATCCTCTTAATCTTGTAAGCTTTAAATTTTTGAAGAATGTGACCTTGGCACCATGGAATTACAAATTCCTAATTTAATGTTGTTGTATGAGAAATGGTTGGTTCCTTCAGATTCAAGGCTTTAGCATTCTCGAGAATGGTCTTGGTTGTATATTTGGAACTTATGCCTTTCATGTAGGTAGATGTGAATACATCCACGTGAGTTCATGGATCATATGTTGAAACGACTTCCTATCTTGGGAACTTAGTCCTTTGTATGATTGTTGCAGGATTATTTGGAATTCCGTATGTTTTCTATGGGTATGGGACATAGTAAATTTTGTTTCTCATAGGGTTAAATCATCCTTTGTGTATGCTTCAGAAATTAATGGAGTTAGTCATTAGATTGTGTTGAGGACAAAATAGTGCACATGATTTGCACACGATTGTCAATGGTATCGTTGCATGTTTAAGTTTTTATTGAGGAGATTGGTTGAGCCTACTGAGCCTACTAAGGATCACTCATGTACTTCCACCCAAAGTGATGGAAATCAAAGTGGTGGACCTATTGTATATCACCAGGTTCAAGACTTCATGATGGAATTAGCACTCAATCTAGTTATGAAAGGTGCATGTATAACATGGGAATGACCACTAGATTCAAGAACCAGTATGTTATTATTGCCCAAGTTCTAGGAGGAATCACTATGGATGAGCCATGTTTGCAATAATTCATAGATGGTCCATAAGGAAAACTACAAAAAAACCTTATCTTCCTTCCTTAGCCTTTTTACCTTATCCTTGGTTGCAAAATTATTTTTTGAGTTGAGTAGGGGCTACATTCAAGGCCATATCAGTAGCCCATATGACCGTATGGCATAAACAAGCATGACACCAACTCATGAATGGTTAGGATTTCACGTGAGAGGTTGATGGTCGAGGAAGATCCCAAGGTGGAATATGGACAAAGGTTATCCCTCAAAATCTCACAAATGGTCACATAAATGGGAATTCTTAGGTTGAAGAGGATCGAGTAGACATGGAAACTTATGTACTTGTCGGGCCTTAGACAAATATTGGGGCAATGTTGTGATTAGTTATTGGTATACTATTACATGATGGGGACAAGAGCCTTCCTGTTCCTCAGAGACCATCTCCCAGGAGGTTCAACAGAGTGCAATAGTGAGGTGAGCCTAGGTGACTAATCATTTGGAGGACATGCAAATAAGGTCCACCAAAGTAATAAGAATCAAACGAATGACCAATGGATAGAGACATGTGTACATAACCAATCATACTGAACACGTCATCCTAGTAGGGATACCTTGGGAGGAGATAAGGTATGATCCAAGGAATGGTTTGGGTTGACGAGGCACAAGGGTGACGTCAACCCTCAAGGTAGACACACAATTTGAATGAACATTGAGGATTTGGTTAATAAGAAAAGAAATTTTCTTTTGGATTGGCATAAGATGGGAACACCAATTCAGAGGACTCTTATCAAAGAAAATCAAAAAGCGATCAGGTGTTAAGGGCTAGGGTAACAAATCTTGGTGATGAGAAAGTCATCGACAAGAGACAACATGCCAAACATGGTGAAAGTCATCGACAAGATGAACACAATGGTGATGTCCAACTAAGGTTTTGATTGAGCTAAAAAGTTTGAAATCTTTAGGCCACATTTCCATGAACGCACTATATATATTAGGTCAACATAGTACCTTCTCCTCTTAATTGGTGTTATGGTAAGGATTCGGAGGGGGGCATTACAGAATCAAATATCCATGTTGTACATCCTATTCATCCCCATCATCATCTCCATGAGAGAACACATCTCCTTCTGCAGCAAATTTATCTATGCTTCCATCCCAAACCTCTTCTTCCTTGAAATCAACATCTCTATTGATAATATACTTCTTGGTAATGGGATTATAGAGTCTACTTTCCTTAGACTCGTTAGTGTGTCCAATAATGGTACACTTCTCACTTATGTCATAAAACTTCGTCATCATCTCTTTAGGTACATGTATGGACACCACACTCACGAAAATCCTTAAATGAGATAAAATACAACTCTTACAACTCCAATCTTCTTTAGAAAATCAATCCTTTACACTCTTAGTGAGACTCTTGTTGAAAATATAAACAAAACAAAAAACTCTTAGTCTGAATGTTATGCAACCCAATCACAAACACAAAAAATATAAATCAATGACTTCTAAATAAGCCTCTTCGAGGGAGAAACCTCCTTTTACATCATATAAATGAACAATTATTCGATGGTTCAAATGAAAAGACCTCCTTAGTATATATAGGATTATAAGGGTTCAAAATATAATTAGGTACCACATAAAAATAATTATGCAAGGGCACAACAATAACAATAGTGGACTTCTATGGGGCACAACAATAACAATATGGGGTTACACTAGTATTATACGGACCTAACATGCTCCTCTTCTTCAAAAGAAGTGTTGTACTCAATTATTGAGTAGTTCTTGATGCTTCCAAATAAAATAGTCATCCTCCCATGTTGGTTCTTCAACAGGTAAGTCCTTCCACTTAATGAGATACTCTCAAATTAAGTTGTTTCATAGTTGTATGAATCTTGTTTCTACGAATGCTTCAAGCTCCAACATGATTTTTCCTTCTTTGTCAAGTTCTAGTAATATATTTTGAAATGGAAGCTTGTCATCTGTAACTTTGTTGAAGAAATAAAAATGGAAAAGAGGGTGTACTTGTGAAGATGAAGGAAACTCCGATTTGTGTGCCATAGTACCAATATTTTGCAACACCTTGTAAGGGCCATGCTACTTGGGTGATAATTTATTATTCTTCTTAGCTTGCTTGAAGGACATTTTTTTATATGGTTTTAGTTTTAAAATACCCAATCACCCACATCAAAACTAATTTGTCTACGATGTTGATTTCCCTATTCTTTCATAAAATCAAGTTATCCTTTAAGAGTTGGAGAGCTTGTTGTTTATCCTTGATGGGACATTCCACTCTTGATGCTTAGAATTTTCTCTAAAAAATGATGTGATGGACATTGGATGATACCCATAAATCACCATAAATGGGATCATTTTTTCTACGATATGGAAGGAAGTTTTATACCACCGTTACATTATGGCTAAACACTAGATCTAATGATTTTTTTTTTTATGAAATAGAAATAAATAAATATATCCTTCCAAACATTTGTTTACTATCTCATTTTTCCCATTAAATTGAGGATGATAAGAATAGTTATGAGCTAATTGAGCACCAAGACAAGAAAATCATTTTGTCCAAAATTTTCTAGTGAAAATGGGATCTATATCACTTACAGTAATGTTTGAGTTTCCATGTAGCTTTTGAACTATTTACTTAAATGTAGTAGTCACTATACCGGCTTTGAGAGGATGAGATAATACACAAAAGTGTGCATATTTGGTAATTATATCAACTACCCCCATGAAAAACTATTTCCTTTAGACTTGGGTAAACTTGTGATAAAACTCATTGAGACCTCTTCCCAATGTTGACTTGGAATGTTTAATGGTTGTAAAATCTTTGGGGTCTTAATTTTCTCAACTTTATTTTGTTGGAAAACTAAACATTCTTCAGCGAACTTCTAAATATCCTATATAAGTTCATCTTAGAAAGAATAATTCTTGACCTTGTGGTAAGTTTTTAAAAGTTTTGAGTTCCCTCCTATAGGAGAGGTGCGCAATTCCAAAAGAACCTTTTGTTTAAGTTGGGATTACTTACATAGATATAGTGGATATGTGTACCATATTGAATCATTTTTCCAAATAATTGAATGAGATGCACTAGGATCTTGCCACAAATTTTGAATGAGTTTCCACACGTCTTTATCATTCTTCCATTAAGCCCTTGCTTCAATTATCTAATCAATTTGGATATTATAAATAACACAAAGAAATGATTCTGCATCATCATCCCTTCTTGGGAGTGTATCTGCAACAACATTTTGCTTCCCTTTTTTGTAGATTATTTCAAATTCCTAACTCAACATATTTATGACCCATTTTATTGGTCTTCTGAACATAATTTTTGTTCCAAGAAGTATTTAAGAATATCGTGGTTTATTTTTACCTTAAAGTGTCTTCCAATTAGGTAAGGGCGCCATTTTTTCAGTGCATGTAGTATTACCAACATTTACTTCCAATAAATAGGTTTTTGTGAATAATTCCCTTGATTGGAGGACTTTCAAAGCAACGAGTATTCCTTATTGTATTAATACAATAAAAATGTCATTTCCTAAGCCATCAAATTCCACAATGAAGGGTTTTATGAAGTCTCATGCATATAATACCTGAGCTTGGTACATTGCCTCTTTAAGATGTTAAAAGGTCGTAGTTTCTTCTAGAGTCCCAAAAAATGCATCTTTATTCAGGAATGTTGTTAGAGGCGCTACTATATTCCCATAATCCTTAACAAAATTGCGTTAATACCCTATCAACCTAAGAAATCCTTGAATATGCCTTAAAATTGTGGGGATTTCCATCTTTGATGGCTTTAATTTTGTTAGTGCATACCTTAACACCCTCACGGGATACAATAGGACCCAAATATTCCAGTTCATGTACCCCAAAGAAACATTTGAGGGATTTTGCATACAATTGTTTCTCCTCCAATAGTTTGGGCACTAAGTCAACATGTTGAACATGATCTTTCCAAGACTTGCAATAGATTAGTATATCATAAAAAAATGTTAACAAAATTTTTCTAAGGGTTTGAAGGTGGAATTCGTCAAATCTTGAAATGTAGAAGGTGCATTAGTAAGGCCAAAAGGCATGACCAAAAATCCATAATGACCTTCATGACTTCTATTTTTTTTTTCATAATGTCTTATGTCTTCATTCTAATTTGATGATATCCTGAACACATATCCAACTTTTAAAAATAAATTTCTCCATGTAGATCATCCAACAATTCATCAATGACAAGGATGGGAAACTTATCTCTAATAGTGAGTTTTTTGAGCTCTCTATAATCTGGAAACATACACAATGATCCATCCTTCTTGTGCACCAATACTACTATATAAGAGAAAGAACTTTGGATAGGTTGAATTATGCCTATCTTTATCATTTCTACAACCATACATTCAATTTCAATATTTTGGGCATAAGGATATCTGTAAGGTCTAAGGTGTGGAGGAACACTTCCTGGAATTAAATGAATAACATGATCATGATCCCAAATAGGTGTGAGACCTTGTGAGTCTTAAATACCTTGGAATGATGTTCAAGGACTCTTTGAAGATCTTGAGAAATGGATAACTTAGATGTTTGAACATGTAGTGAAAATAATTGTGCAATTAACCCTTCTTGTTCCTTTTCAAAATCCTTTTCATGCAATTAGAGATGATTAAATTCCAAGTTTTCCCTGTGGTGCCCATCAATTCAATTTCCTTTCCTTCATAAAACAAATTCAAGAAAAGTTCTTGAAAATTGAAAACTATTGCCCCCAAATATTATAACCATTGGAATCCTAATACCACATCCACACTACCCATAGGAATGGTGAGAATTGGACTATTCAATATATATTACCCTATGGTTAGATTGATATTATGGCACTTCCATGAGAAATTTATAGTTCCTCTATTTGCAACCATCACTTGACACTAGTGTTGGATATAGATAGAAATTAAAATCCTTGGATACCTTAAAATGAATAAAATTATGAGTACTACCCTAATCAATCACCATTATTACCTTTTGCTTCTTGATAAATCCTTCTATCTTGAGATTTTAGGGAGTGGCAATTCCCACCAATGAATTACAAGATATGGTTGGATTGATTTCTTATTTTTTAGTCCCAGGCATTGATTCCTAGTGTATATCTACTTATTTTTATGTTTCTTGTTCTTTTTATTTTTCCTTTTCAAAATCTATGTAAAATAATTTATTCTCAGCACACTTATGACCTTTAGTGTACTTTCTATCACAACTATAACAAATCCCTTTCGCTTTTTTTTTTCTCCAATTTTTGTGGTGTAAACCATGTAGGTTTTGGGAAGCTATGAGTGAATAAACTTCCATCGTTATGGCTTTGAGTGGTAGACATCCTTTTCGCCATAATTTTTCTTTCAAATTTTCTTGCCACCGCGAATGCATTCTCCAATGAATTAGGTTACCAAAGGAAGATCTCATGTTATATGTTATCCTTTAAATTCCCTATGAATACTTTAATATAATTCTTCTCTATAATATTAGATACCCTTATATCCAATCTTTGGAAGTCTTTAATGTGCTCCCCGACTAAACCCTTTCATTTGAGATTTATCATTGAGATAAAGAAGGTATTTCCCTTTGTATCCTCATAAAGTACTATCAATTCCTCCATAAATATTTTCCAAGTGACAAGTGTTTTATGAGAAGAAATATATTGATACCATACAAATTTATTGGGTTTTAAATATAAATATATAATTCGTACCTTTTTTGTGTGTCACACATTGTGTATATC
Organism: Pinus taeda; assembly: GCA_000404065.3. Lineage (NCBI taxonomy): Eukaryota > Viridiplantae > Streptophyta > Pinopsida > Pinales > Pinaceae > Pinus > Pinus taeda. The sequence goes on along the minus strand of APFE030697010.1, from coordinate 13,534 downwards.
AAAGAATTTCTCCATTTGTAATATCCATGTTACCGATCCTTGCCATCAAACTTCCTCATATAAATATTTAGAATATGGTTAGTATTCAAGCCAGAGTTATAGTCTCTAAAATCATGATTCACATTCCTTTTTTTCTCATCATGGGTTTCATGGACTACCTTGTCATCATTAGCAAGCATTTCCTATACCAACTTTGTCAAACCTTCAAAACTTCCATGTTCACTTTTAAATATTCCATGTCCCCTTTTAAAACATCCATGTACCCTTTTATTTTTTCTTCTAAACCATCCATCTTAACATTTATCCCTCCCAATTCATTTTTGGTTTCTCTTTTTGAGAACGAAAATTGTTCCAAGAATTTTGATATATCATGTTATAGTTTGTATCCTCATGCACCATAGTAGATCTTTTTGGGGGCTTAATGGGTGTAGAAATAATTTTTTTGGGAGACATTTTGGAACCAACTAATAATATATGTGCTTCACTATGCACTTTGAATCACTTCAAACTGATATTTCAAATAACAATTATGAAAATTTAAAAATACTCAAAGTTTAGTGCTTGATTTTGAGCTTGTTGATAAGTTTGACATTGAAACTATTGTATCTCTTTTATTTTAGCTCTCCAAGTTATCAATGTTTTTAATCTAGTAGCTCTATTTGTATTCTTTCCAACCAAACTAGGCAGACCATGATTATATTCTTCAAGATAAAGTTATGTTCATTCTCCAAACATGACCTAATTATGGACTAATTTCGTACAACAAAAGTTTATGACATTCCACATGTCATTGTTTTAACCTTTAGCCCTGAAAAAAATACAAGAGAAAATAAAGTGAGTGAATTGTTATTTAATTTTTACAAAATTTGAATATGATGAACGAAGATAAAGTTACTATGATTTTCCTTGGAACACTTGTTTGAGATACAATTTGGGAGCATGCAAAAACTCTAACTTTCTTAGACTGTATCTTCAAAAATGTAGTGAAAAAAGGTTTGAAATTATAATCATATATTCATCGATATTTTTCCTTCCTATGATATCAATTTCATGGTCTGATGCTTTCTAAAAAAATGTTATAGCAAAAATTCCAAGATAACTCATTTGAAGCGACAAAGCCCTATGATCAAGAGCTATGATACCAAAAGTTATGTAACCAGATCCCAAAAATAGAATAAATGATAGATCAATGACTTATAAATAAACCCATTCGAGGGGGAACCTTATTTTACATCACATAAATGAACAATTCTTGGGTGATTCAAATGACATGTCCTCCTTGGTATATATAGGAGTCTAAGGGGTCAAAATATAATTAGGGCCTACAAAACAATAATAATGTAAGGGAACAACAATAAAAATAGTGGGATTTTTTCGGGAACAATAAGAACAATATGGGGAATACACTAGTATTATAGGGACTTAACGAAGCCACACACCTGAAAATCCTCAAACCCAATACACTGCAACTCTGACCACTCCAAACTTCTTGAGGAACTCAGTCCTTCACACTCTTAGTTAGACTATTATTCAGAATATAAACTAAACAAATCACAACTTCTCCCCAATAATCATTTGGTATATGTTTTTCATTTAGCACGTTTTGATCAATATTCATAATGTTTTAATTCTTCCTTTCAGCCACTCCATTATGTTGTGGTGTATAATGTGCATTAAACTATCTCTTGATTCCATGAAACTGAAAAAGATCAATGCAGTCATTTCACATATATTCACCACCTCTATCTAATATTAAAACCTTAATTTATTTTCCACGTTCCTTTTCATGCATGACAATAAGCCTTTTGAACACAAAAACATATCCATAATTTTGTTCCAAAAGATAAACCCAAGTTATATATATATATATATTATATATATATTATATATTATATTAATCATAAATATTGTTAAAAAATAAATATTAGTAGCCAATGAAGGTGTTTGCATCTATCCAGACAAATCTATGTACAATATCTTATGGAGCTTTCAATATATACAAAACTCTAGATACAAATTTCTAGCTATGATGTTTTGCAAGTATACTATTCTCACATGAATATATGGGTTGGTAAATATTAGGAAATAATTTGACCATATTCTTCTTTTGCAACAAATGTATACCACCAGAATATAAATGTCCATATCTAAAATTCCACAACTAAGATTCATCCAAACCCTTAGTTTTATCAGCATTCAAAGAGCTAGTTAATTTATTTTCATTATGAGTGTCTTGCTGCTGTTACAACCACCCTCCAAAATTTTTCCCATGGCTTGATCTTGGAGCCTTCCTTCTGTCCACATGAGCTTATATTTTACTTTCATCAAGTATCATGGTATGTCATTTAATTATTTTTTATGATGTGCTTGTGAATCTTTCTTTCAACCTTCATCTAAACTCTTGCAGCCACAAGCAACCATCTAACTTGACCTAGCAACAATGTTGGGCTTGTCTCTTGGAATTGCATAATCTTGGAAGGTAGGCCAACATTGCCTCCATAAATTGTGCAATCCATCTTGGTAGGCCATCCTTGAGCCTGAGAATTGTGCAGTTCATGATGGAAGCCCAACCTTGATGATGGAAACTACATAAACCATCCCTTGAGCTTAGAAAATGTGCAATACACTGAGTCATGAAGTTGCCAAGTATTTAAGAATTTCCAATTATTCTTTGAAGTGTGCGTGCATGTTTCCTAAAAAAGAAAAAAGAAAAAAATGAATAAATGAAAAGTGCATCCCTAGAAAATAGGGATTCACTAATTAGTTTCTCGAAGTTGGTACACTTACTATTTTTTTAACCTTTCACAAAGTGACGTTTTTTCTTTGGTTTTAGGCATGCACATCATAAGCCTCAATTAATATATATATTTAATTGACACCCCTAGAGCTCATTTTTCTATGTGATCTTGGATATCTATCATTCTTAAGGAGATCAAGGATCCTTCAGTGCAGTTTGCAGTGCTTTTCTGGGTGACTTTTTCTTTTTTCACCTTTTGTCACTTTTTACATTGATTTTTTTGTCTAGTTTCTGTGAGTGTTATTTTTCTTGTTTTTTTTCATGATTGCTAGAGATTTAATGTATGTTATCTTGCCCAAATTTTTATTTGGTCTATCATTTTCCTTTCAAAAGTGTCGCATTAATTTTGTTACTTTCTCCCATTAATGGTCACCATTGTGGTGACTCTTCTTAAATGTTTGTTTTTCATTTTTAACGTTCATCTTCCATACTTGTTTTTCATTGATCTATCCATATTTATTGAGATCTACACTTTAACATGCACTATCACTCGTATCTTCTTGTTTTCCACTCTCTCAATGGGAATATCTGCTCATCCCTTGGCTAGTTTTCACCCTGTCGAGTTGGGCATTGCACAAGTCTCAAGCTCAAGCTCTCGACTTGGTCTTTAAGTCTATGAAATGGGCACTATAGGCTAACCCAACTATGAAATGTGCATTGTAGGGCTCAACCTCTCACTCTTGGCCATTGAGACTGTGAAATGCATGGTCTCTCCCATAGCCTACCTGGGCTGGATTGGACATTGCATATTCGTGTTGGGAACGGGATCCCCCAAGGACTTTTTTGTGGCAAAATCCCATGTTTTGGGTCGAATTCTGTAATAAAATTGTAAAGTGTTTGCATTTTGCAGTCACGGAGCGTGAATGTGTCATGAGTCATAAAGGTTTTTCCGCCCTTAGTTTTGTAAGGTAAAGTTGGCTATAAAAGATATACCCATGGTTTGCAGACCATGGGATTGTATAAAAAGAGCTAAGTAACTAAGCTTTAAGTAGTAGTAAGGGGTTTTGAGTAAGATAGTCATCGCTCTAAAGTAATAAGTCTATGTTTTGGGTCGTAGCGTAGGTAGAGACTCTGCAGCTGAGTGCACAGAGGCCTAGGGTGGAGGTCCGTAGCTGAGTTCGCGGACCCCTAAAGCTGTGTTCGCAAGGTGGATAGAATCTGTAATCACTTGAAGATATCAATAAAGAGAAGTATTCTGTAATTTCTGTGTCTTTGTTCCAATTAATGCATCTTGTCATAATATGTATGAATTTCCTTTATAATGCTTATGTGATGCGTGAATGTGTGTAATTATGTTGGATAACTGAATGCAAATGAGCATATCTATTTACGCGGTGTTAACTATGAGTATCTAATAAGATATTAAGACACTTAGACTAGTTTTGGAATCTGCATGGTACGTTGCTCTAATAGCACGAAAGTACCTGCGCTGTAGGTTAAGGTTTTTTGAAGGTCAATCATACCTTTTAGTAAAGGTACTGATGGCCGGAGTAGAGGGCTAGTTTGGCAAGCCTGAGAACTAAGTGACCCAGGGAAAATTTTAAGAACCCCCCCTAAATTTATAAATATAATAAATGGGCGAATCTCCATGGTATATAGGAAAAATGGAACGCGATTTTATCAATAATATAATATGTATATATAATTTTTTGGCGAATCTCTTACCAGGCATGGCGAATATTTTACTCAATTATAAAATCTTGTAATATCTTGGCAAGTCTTTCACTAAATAATAAAACTTTGTAAAGTCCTAGTGAATCTTAGCATTGTGAACTTTTAGAGAATTTTTTGAAAAAGTATAAAACCATATATGACAAGAGCCACATGGTGGCAATATCACTGTTTTTTCTTCACATTTCCACGACATGGAACTTGTTTATAAAATTATAAAAAATCCAACCAAGTCCCTTATAATATGCAGGTAAGCTTATAATAGAGTCTGGTACCTCTACTATGCTTGTCTTCGTTCAAGTGTCATATCTTCTATACTTAACACTGTGAATCACAACTCTCTCAAAAATCAACTCTATAGTGTAATTAAAACCTTTGGAAATTGAATCTGACAACTCTATAAAAAGGATTAGTGAAATAGAAGCTTTTTTGAATGAGCCCACTAACTATCATTGCTAAACAATGAAACTAGACTATGAAGTCTTCCATCTTGATCACAATCGTGCTCATGATCAAGGGAGTGCGACCACCTGGCTTGACATAATGGCCATCATAGTGTCACTTTGAATCTCCTTTCTTGTGTGGATGTTTTGACAAATCAATGTGAAATCAAAGTCACTTTTAATTTTCTTTCCTGCGAGGGATCACATCCACAGTTGATTAGTAAAAGATAATCTACTATATATTATGTTCAAGAAACTGACTACAATCTACAGTGGAAACGAGACCTGAATTCTTATTCTGAATTTGGATATCTTAGGACAACATAAGAGATAGAAATGCATATGACCTTAGTAGCTATAAAAAAATCACTCCATCATTACAAGACCACCTAGATTTTAGCACTTGATCTAAATAATGGCACTAGTTGTAGTGCTTATTTGCATTAACACCATGGAAAAGCAACAACAATGTTTCAAAGCACACTTACTGGAAACGTTGTAATGTTCCAAGAATATTTAATGATAGCATATAAATCTCGTACTATGGTGGGGAAACTAGGGAACCCAAATCTTGGAAGATATCTCATACCAAATCTGAGAAAAAAATAAAAAAGAGAAAAAATCAAAATCTATAAAT
>APFE030697009.1:55605-106641 GCA_000404065.3 Pinus taeda | reverse complement strand
CTCTCACTAGAAGGCAAGCAAGCCTGTAGCCATAACTCAGATGAATTACAAACTTCACCATCAATTTGTCGAAATAGGCTTTTCTATGCATATATCATATTCCCACAGAACTCATAGGAGACAAAAGTGATATGGGTGAGCAATGGTTTCGGAAAAATCCCCAATTTCGTAGCGCAACCAGTGCAAATTATGAATTATGTGCTACGAAATCACCTAAACATTTTGTGCTGCGAAACTGCTAAAAGGGTTCATGTGCTTATTTACAGACATTTAGCATCGAAATTTTGTCAGTGATAACAGAGTAGTTGGAATTGGAATAGGACATTGACTTGATGCCTCACCATATAGAGGTTGACTCACCCACTACAATGCATCCAGATGATGAGCAACTCTCAAATTACCACGGATGCATTGAGATGCTTGGTGGTCAGCCAAAAGTAGAGATGAGCGGCATCTCCTTTAATGAATCTCAACATAGAGTTGTGCACCCTGACAAAGTACCAACTTTGTAGGATCGAACATCCCCTGAGCAAGTTGAAGAACAAGTGATCATAACTGATGTGCACAAGGACCCAACTGCTTTGGCCGATGTAACTAGAGTGTAGGTCAAAGCCACTAGCTCTAGTGTTTGATTTCTCATAGTTGAGAATGAGTGAGTGGCGAAGGAACTATAGGTGGCCGAGTAGGGAGGAGACTTGGTGACAATGTCCACCTGAGGTGAATTGAAGAATGCAATACTGGAGGAAGTGTTGTCCTTAGACATGTTTATGTGGGCTTTGTAATCTAAGTTCAGTACCATGCATCAAGTACTCGTTTATCTTCACAGATGGCAACATCCATGCATGAGAAGAGCTCACATCTTGAAGAACCTACATGCTACTATTGATAACATGCAAGCATGGACGATGAAGTATAAAGGAGCCTCGCTTCATTTGCCCAATATGATGAAGGCTAATGTGGTTGAGCTGTAAGCACATATTCGGAGTCAAATCCAAAACTATGAAGACCTACTGCAATTCAACACTAACATATAGGCTTCATATCCACGAGTATTCAAGAGCATGGAGGATGTTGTGCACACATATGCGATTCCATCACTTGGGACTCTCACCCAAGCAAAGACCAAGAAGTAGGTCCAACAGGAGCTTGAATCGTACTTCGATGAGTTGATGTGCGTCGCCACCAATCCAGACTGGCCTATCAATGCAAACATCATGTGCAAGTATGTTGTTGTTCAAACCACATTGAGGACATTGTTGAGCATTTTTTTCAGATGAGTTGGACAGAGGAGCCCAAGCAATGTACCGGAATGCCATGGAGGCAAGGTTCAGGTTCTAAATGGATGTCACAGTGAAACACATAGACACTATTAGAGATTACCAATCTTGGAACCAATATGTTACTGTTGATCAACACGAGGATGTCGAGAAGTTGGACTTTTATAGTTGTCTAATTCAGAGTGGTGTCTAGTTTGTCTTGTTCAATCCATTGTTCACATGGGTACATATGATTTGTATTGTTGAGTCATGTCAAGTGTAAGTCAAGAGTGAATGTAACAGTCATAGAGTAGGTGAAGATTCATGAGAGTAGTTGAACAGTCACAAGGAGGAATGTTAAGAGTCACCCGCCCTTTGCTATAAGTAGTCCCTCATAACTCATTGTATAGGTTTTTGGTGAGCCAAGCTTCTACTAAGACTATCTTGAAGAAGGCTTGGACAGTATTGTAACATGCATTGGCTTCTCCATTGCATGGAACTAGTACATCTCTTTGGAGGAGTAGGCAGATGTGGCTGTAACATTCTACTGATAGGGCTAGCAGGTTTACATGGTGTATTGTATGATTGTGACTTACACTTCTTTATATAATAAAAGCTAGCACATTTTCATTCATATGTTGTTATTGTAGTTGGACTGCTCTGATTGCCTTAATGATATATGTTGTTTAACTTACATACTTGTGTATGAACTAATTCACATGAAATTATATGAATCTTGTTGTTAATGTATTGCATATGTTGTTAATGTTGTCACCATCTGTGTCAACTTTTCTGCTGGACACCAGATAGACCTTTCTGTGAACCTTGTTACATCAACCATCACACTCATCTCAGATTGATCCATGAGTGTTGTATGTGTTATCTTACCTTATATGTTGGGTCTGTCGCATCCGTGTCGACTGCTCTAGTGAAAGTTGTGCATGTCCTTTGTGTTGTGCATTCCTAGCCCAGTTGGGATTGATCCCTTTCATCCTGGAACTCACCTTCACCTTCCTCTCCCTTTGAAGTGTTGGAACATCTCATACTCATTCCTTGACTCACTGCATCAATCACACCCTTGATATTGATAGGGTTATCTTACTTGCCTCTATGAGACATTGTGGTCAAGGAATTACCTTACGACCCACTACTACGACTCCTACACCAAATGGTCTAAGGTCTAATTGGGACTTCTTACCGGGGAGATCCCCTTGACATGTTGGTGGGTCTAGTACCGTCAACATTTTTGGTGTTAGAAGGAGGGCCTGATGACAAGCAATGTCCACTCATCTAGTTTCGAACCTTTGCATATATTTCATGGAATCTTGCATTCTTCTTTCGCCAAAGTTTTTTTTCAAATCGTGAATATGTCTCCATCTCGGGGAAGATTTTCAATCTCTTATCCACTCACATGTACGATGGTGAAGGTGAAGTGGCTTGGCCTGAGCACTTACATATCTTCCTTTCCATGATTTATGAGGAAGATGAGTTCACTGATAAATAGGTCAGCCTGCTGCTTGCATTCACACTTCACGAATCCCCATTTTGTTGGGTGCTCACCCTACCTGTTGACAGTGTGCACTCATGTCAGCACTTCTGTGATCTTATTGAAGACACATTCCAACATTTTGATCTAGACCATCTTGAACAGAAACTGTTACAACAATAGAGGGCTTTGGATGAATCCATTATTGATTTTTGGTAGCACTTCCGTGACTTTCAGTTTTAAGCTCTGAAGAACCAGATGAAGTTCACTTATATTTGGGACCGGTTTGAGTATTGTCCTAAGAAATTTTCCTTTCCCAAGAGAAGGCTTGATGTCAAACCTCGCTCAACCTTCTTCATTGATGGAACTATACAATCCCATGAGGGAGAAGGCACTATCTCAATGAACTAACTGCCTCCCTTTCATTCAATAGTTCTACCATTCCCCAACGATGTTGAGGATCATGTTCGCACATCTATTCATTCTTCACACCCTCCCAACATCCCTCCACTTAATTTTCACGCAGCGTTGGTTGTGAGTCCTTCTAGTTCGCATATTCATTCTTTTATTTGATCTTCGTCTTCGCACCTAGGTGTTCCTCTGGATGATGTTGTCTTGTGTTCATCCATTCCGGCCTCTTCACTTGTTGTGAACGAGGAACAACCCACTCACGGAGTTGGTGTTGCATAACCAACATGCGCTGTCATTCATGAAGAGTATGAGTGGGAGCTTGAACATCAAAACTCTGCGAAGGATGACTCCCTTCTGTCCGAGAGCCCTTCATTCCTTCCTAGCTTCTTTGGTGAACCTGGCATCCATGATTTTGTATGTGTGTCTTCATATATGGATGCACCCATTGTCGATCACTTGTAGGACTCACTGGACGCTAGTCCATCATTCTATAACTAAGGTGATAAGTTATTCATTGAATATCCACTTGATTCTTCATCTGTCTTTTCCAGAAACATAGAGGATGAGTTCGTCCAATTTTCATCTACCGCTCTCTTTAATTTGTCTAATCATGAGGATGCCAAAGAATTCATTGATTTTTCTGATCGTGGTGGTCATGATCCATTTGCTTCCAATTTTGATCATGATCACGAATCTATTGCAGTTGATATTTAGAAGCCACTATTTTATGATGATCTACATGATGGTGAAGTTGAGATACCCAAGACTGTCGAGGCACTTCAGCCCAAGCTGATGGTTATGTCAGGCCCTCGTTGTCTTGGGGTTAGTCTCACTTCCGATCATGAAAGTGTTCAATCACCCAAGGCTCCTCATCACTCATCTGTATGCATTGAATATCCATCTCACACACGGACCACACTTCCTCCACTCGAACTGCACGATCCCATTTCTCATGCATTGGAGGAGTCTTACATTGCAAGCACTCATGCACGATGCAAGTTATCTTTATTTCTTTCATTTGCTTGCATGTCTCAGTCAAGAGTGTGCTTTTTCTTGAAAGTTGTGCGTAGTGTCACAAAACACCATGATAAGTCTATGGACTACCCATCATGCACATGCACTCACTTATGTCTTGTGGGAAATTTGAAACATGAAGTGTGGCTCTCTTCACTGTCATATCTTTCTTGTATGTTGGTCCCCACAACTAGGTTACTTGTAGACCAAGCCTTCACTCACATGGGTCTACCAATGCACCGGTGGTTGCATTGGAAGTATCACTTCATGTGATCAGGCCCATGCACCATTAGTGTAGGAGTAGGAGTAGTGTTTTCTTTCAGTTGTTTGCTTGCATGCTTGTTTTCTTTCATGCTTTTTTTCTTGTTTTCTTGCTTTATTTTCTCTCACTTTTGCTTCTAATTTTGCTTTTCTTTGTTGTTTGTTTCATTCATTCAAAGGTTAGTTTGCATGAAACCATGTGTGACTCATAAAACGAGCTGGGTAAAGTACAAGAGGGTTTGTACAGCTATCACTACTTGGTTATCCATCATCTTGCCTCTGTATGATGAACTTGTTACTCTTAGTCCATGATATGTTGAAGGAAAATACGTACTCTTCGAAGTGAACCTTGGTGTAAACACAATTCTTGTATGCTAACTAGCGTCACCTTCTCTAGCCGATTGTTTTTGGGTTAACCGTTATCATCTCAGTCAAGTAGAGTAAGGTGAGGGGAAAACCTTAATAGGCATGTTAGGGATATAATAAACTACTTCTCTGCTAGGAAAACCTCTTCTACTCTCAATAAGTCAGGATCCCTCTTCTGCCTCTGAAATGAATAAGTGTAATGCACAGTGAAAATGAAAAAAAAGAAAAAAATGATAAGTCAAAAAATTCAAAATGAAAAATTGAATAAGTAAAAAGAAGAGAAAGGCTTCCTACGTAGAGAGGTGATGCAGGTAACTCCACTGGGGTACTGACCAGGCTCGCTGGTAGCGGAGCCATGCTTTTGTTCATATGTGACTCCACCGGGGTACTGTCCAGGCCTGTTGGTAATGGAGCAACACCAGAGATGAAACAAAGACTCTGACAACTATACTTCTTGTGCACCTATATACCCCTTGTTGGCTTGAGGGGGCCTGACCCAGGTTTAATGTTAATTAGCCAAACAAATCCCTACACTACTGGCCCTTTTTGCATTAGCCTGTGGAGCATGGACCGAAGTCTCAACTGAAGTAGTATGGAGGGATGCTGGAACCATGTTTCCGCGCCCTAAGATGATTGTGATGTCATTTGGTTCCCTCTATCCCTACCTTTGCGTAGGTGGCTTAGCTATAGGGCTTTCAAGACAAACCCTCTATTCCAGCCTTCAATTCCTTCATGAAAGTATATGATCGACCTTCGCACAGCCCTAACATGTGGCTAAGGTACTTTCATGCTGCTATGGCAGCGTGCCATGCAAATTCCCCAATTATCCTAAGTGATTTTCTTATCTTGTCAAATACTTAAAGTTAACACCACATAAGCAAATATTCATAATTGCATTCAATTATTCAATGTAGTTGCATTCATTCACACATCATATAAGCGTGATAAAGGAAATTCATACATAAAATATCCAAACGCATCAACAGAACAAAAACATAGAAATTGTAGAATAACTCCTTTTATTAATATCCTCAAAGTGGTTACAAACTCTGTCCACCCTGCACACACAACTACAAGGGTCCACGCACTCAGCTGCGCACTTCTACCCTAGGCCTCTACGCACTCAGACGCAGAGCCTCTACCTACGATACGACCCAAGACTTAGACTTCTTCTTCAGAGCTATCACTCTTTTACATGATCTCCCATTCTATTGATTATTATTCTAACTACTTAGAGCTTAGCTCTTCTTATACAATCCCATGGTCCACGAACCATGGGTATGTCTCTTACAACCAAATTTACTTTACAAAACTAAGGGTAGACTACCCTTTTTGAAACATAACACCTTCACGCTCTGCGACCACAAAATGCAGAGTCTTTACAATTATATTACAAAAATTGACTTAATATGGGCTTTTAGCCCCAAAACCACCCTTGGGGAATCTCGCTCCCAATAGACCCCCAACATAGACATTGTGACTCGCCCTCGAGTCACTCGATAGGCTATGATGAAGTTCAGGGCACAATGCTATTGGAGTTCACGTGCTTCTGTCTCTAGCCTCTAGATGTTTAGGTCCTCTTGCAAGCTGGTCAGGACCTCAAACAATTGTTCAAACAATTGTGTGCAGTCTGCTACTACACTCTCCATCGTCACAACTACTTCGGTGACAGTGGCTGCCCTCTGTTCCTTTACCTCTAGTGGCGTTGAAGGCTAGGCCCTCAACTGGAGGTCTGTAATCTATAGGTTCAGCTCCAATTGAACCCGCACCATCTCTGTCTGAGTGTCATGCACCCCTGTGGCCAATTTGTGAATACGGATCTCGACTGGCTCCTCCTCCGGAATGGCCAACTTTGGGACCATTCTACATGCCTCCTCCACAACTTGTATGATTTTCTTGCTTTCGTTGGTCACCTTAGCCTTTGTGGTGGTGGTAGCATTTCTCTATAGGGCCATTTGTTCATTGTTTATCCTATGTTTGCTGATCACCTGGAGGGCACGTTGCTCATGGGCCCTCAGCTGTTCAATTACTCCATCCTATAAGAGGTGGAGTGCTTCATGCGGAAGCATTACTAGGTTTAGCCAAACTCCCTTCAAGGCACTGAAAGTGTGCCTATCATCCTCATTTTACGTTGTCAGTGCTCCATCTAGCGACACTATCACACTAGAAGCCTTCATGCGCAGCATACGGTAGCCTCTGACGTGTCGATAGCCAAGTTGGGAGACAACATACCAGCTTGCGATGCGTAAATCTGCAACTCCTGCAACTCGGTCTGGATGGCCCCTAGGATGATCTGCTACTACTTTTCAAATTGCTACAAGGCCTCCATGGTGACATCTCTCACTGTGTCACCAATGTCATATAAGTCACCCTCTGTCAATATGATAGGGTCCAACAAGGTCTTGGTCACTTTATATTTCTTTCTAGACCCTCCCTTCTCCAGCTTTCTTAGGCACTTAATGTGGGTGGACGTCTCCTAAGGTCCACAACATGCTTCCTTGTGTCCTCCTCTTCAATCTCAGGTGAAGGCGGCCATGCACCTTTGTCAGAGCCCCACTTTATGCCACCAGTTTTTTTTCTTGCCTGTTCCACCAGGGGCTTCACAGCGACCTCCTTTCTCCTCTTCTCAACCAGTTGTACCATCTTTAGCTTGGCCTCTTCCTTCTTCTTTTATGCAATGGAATTGCTTCCACCCCCCGCCAAGTCCGTGGAAGTGCACCACTCTGTCAGCCATTTATCAAGCACCGCATCGATGGAATCATCTGTGGCTAGGTACAACAAATTGTACCACTTATGTGCAGGGTCCTTCCATGCCCTGATTGATATTCAATGGAAATCAGCTTTAAACCTGACATAGCTCTATAGTTTAGCGTATATTGTGGGTGACAATATCAACTTGCGATTGATGGGCATCTTGATATTCATTTCCATCAAGATCCAGAAGATCTTTCTTTCCCGAAATTGCTCCATGTCCTTGGTCACCCACAGTGAAGCATACTTTGCTACTTCAAGAAGGTCTGGCGTGACCGAGGGGAATTGGTTCTCCTCTGGTAGCTCCCATGCTAGTGGCATGATCAACATCAAGAGCCATGCATGGTGGAAGGGCTTTCTTTTCTCTTACACTTCGTGGTAGTTCGCTAGGAACTCTCTGCAAAGGTAGTCCGACCAATAAAACTGGACTCCTTCCGTGCACTACTATGTGAGTGCAACAACAGGCCCCGACACCTCATCAACGTGGAACTTCCGCATCACCTTCCATGCAAGGATCTGCATTGCCACCTTCACAGCGGGGTCGCAGATGCTGGAGATAGCGTACCCACATGGCTTCTTCACTAGTTTGAACTTCTCCTTCATTGATTTTGTGAGTGCCTGCTCACCACCCTTGTCGCCAAAGATCATAGCTAGATTTTCACTTGTATACTACAGGCACGTTATTCTGTGAATCAACATATCAATGATGGATATCTGCAACTCTAGCTACAGACACCCATCATGCACCAAGCACAACAGCTGCTTAATGACCAAAATTGTCACGGGGGTATTGTTATAGTGCGGCACCCAGAGCTGGTTCAATAATCCTACCTTCTCTACACCCTTGAGCCACCTTCACAGATCCAATGCTTTCATCCCCGTATTCATGTCTATGATGCAACGCATCAGCTATTCGGTCACCATCTGCAAGAAATTCTCATGGTCCACCAAGTCCCAGTCTTTGAGCTTCAATATTAGCACCCGTGCCAAACGCGGACTATCAAAACCAATTTCATCTAGTAGTAGAGGGGTTTGCAGGAGAGTCTTGCTTTCATCAATGTCCTTTGGGACCTTGGACTTGGACTTGCGTGGAGGGACATACTCTGGCAAGTATGTAATAGGGTCCACACCCTGGCCTTCAGCCTCCTCTATGTCCACTCCCACATCCTCATCGTCCATTGGGATGTATTTGATATCCTCCTCCTTTGCTTCTAGGTTCATAGCCTTACCTTTTTCCTGGGCAATGGGCTTTGGTAGGTTTCGTCTTGGCAATGCATGCACTGGTACGGTAGGCTGCTTGCCTTTCTTGTTCTTCATAGTCTCCTTGGTTGGGGTTGGCTTCAGCCTCGGTGTTCTTGGGATTTAGGGACCTCTACCAATACTTCAGCCACTTCCGGAGCAACTACTTTTGCCCCTCTCTTCCTTTCCTATGTCAGTTCCTCTACTACTTGTTGTGTATTGAGAACTTTTGGGGGCGCTGACATGATCTTCTACACGAATTATTGTGTGTCTACTGGCAAGGTCGCAAATACCCCAAAAACTATCAAAATTTCATATTGCTCATGATCCATAGGTGCTTGAGAGCTCAACAGCTGAATACTCAAAATGCCAAGTGTTTTTTGTTGGACAACCACTTCTAATTTATAGGGAATTTTGAGATCAAATCCGACCATTCCCCCCAAAATTAGTTCATTAATTCCAGATTAGCGGGAGATTTTTAAGGATCTACTGTGCTATACAACAACCTTCCCCCCCCCCCCTCATTTCAAATTTTTAATCTTAGTATAAAGATGCTAAATAAGAAATAGGTCCCCTTTAGGATATAAAAAGCAATAAAACCTTTTGAATAAAATAGATTTTCCATACTTTTCATATAAAAGTTGCTTTATGAGTGTTTGGAATCACTCATCGCAAATCACAATTGCTTAATACCAATGAACAACCATTTGAAAAGTTGTGATGTGATCAAAGTCATCACAAATGCCTCATTGCAAATTTTGAAATTGAAAAATCCATTTATAAACATGCGATGTGATATAACTATCGCATTTTGCATATCGGTAATTATGAGTAATAAGTTAGGGCATTCTGTTGAATCCTTGCGATGTGATAAGGCTATCGCATATCGCATCACGCCAATCCATAGGAAAACGTTGAAACAATTCTGTTGAAAATTTGTGATGCGATGTGTCTATCATAATCACATATCGCATATCGCACTCCCAATAGAAATAAGTACCATATACTATGAGCACTCGCAATATAATTTTAAATCAAGTATAAAGAAAAACATGATTTTCCAAGTTTGAAACAAACCTGCCAACTCTATGTGCCAGCTCATCACTCATCGCAATCACAACAACACAAGGAATTCTTTCAAACATAGCGCTTGTAACTCCCAATTTGTGATATGTGTTGGTTATACACGTATTAAAATAATAAAATCGTTAATCGCAAAATTGCAGAGTTGTGACACCTGTTCTAAAAGGACCGTTGGAAAACTTGTGATGTGACATATATTAATTGGGCATTAAAGTTAACATTATGAGGATATGGTAATGCATTTAGAGGCAGTTATGGTTACAATCCTTTAAGGATTTCATCCTTTGTGACGATGTACTATATGATATCTTTTGATGTGCATAACTACTTTTAGTCTGTAATTAGTTGTATTGGCTCCTCTCAGAGTTTTTTGCCTATCATGCTCTTCTTTCTCATTTTTCAGTGTAAATCCAGAATCACGCAAGCAATTAAAATGTCTAAGAGAACTCGAAAGGAAAAGGCTCCCCTTACAGTGGAAGAAGGACAAGGAAAATTTGTATTAATCTCAAATACCACCTGTCTAGGCTTTGCTAAGACCTCATGGGAAGGCATATATACTTTTCTTGAAAATGAAGATCCGAAGGAGATAGATGAAGAAGCAACAACTGATGGAACTGATAAATCAGAAAACATGCTCAATGATTTAACTAGCTCTTTCCTCCATTGAATAGCAGCCCATGCAAATATTTTACCATATAATGATATGGTAAGATGGGTAATCGAGAGCATTAACATAATGGATATAGAGCTCTTCACAATTGATGGAAGGATGTTTAGATCTTTCAAACCAGAAGATTTCAAGAGAAGTATCACTTGCCAGATCCCCAACGACACTACAACAAAGCATTCCTGGAAGTTCTCACCTAGGAGAATGACATTGAACCAGACCCTATCAAGCAATGGAGACATTTTCCTAACAAGCACAAACATGAATCATCTGGTATGTATTCCGTGGACTCCTTGGCATATCCATATTGTTATGCTTCTGCTATGATGTGTAGACTCTTTGGAAGCCCCGATTCTACTAGATTTTCTATTGAGATGGTTCCATTGATAGAAGCAACGATAAATTCCTTTGTCACGGACTAGGCAACTATCCTATCAGACAAAATGGCTAGTCAAATATTGGATTATAGAAAGAACATATTTGTCACTATCCGAGTCATGCCCCCATTCCATATGAGCACTTACATAGCTGACACAATTTGTTTTAATTCCAACTATCCCATACTAGGTTGGAAATGGACCGTTCAGGACCCAACCCACATTCATATTTACCATAAATGCTTATGGAAGTTTGATTAAAAGAATCATTTATACAGGATTTACCATGGTTTCATTTTACCCATATGTTATCTCAAAATCAGGGCCTGGAAGGCTACAGACCAGGAAGACTTCAAGTAACTGTTTCAAACCAATCTTTTAGCTAAGGCTTAGCCTCCTTAGCCTGAGAGGGCTCTCTCAAGGGATTAAGGTTTTTTGATTATGGTAAAGATGGCTAACTCTTTGTGAAACAAATATAAATGAAAATGGTGGAAACAATATTAACAGGTATCCATTGGGATTATGGAGTCATATGTGATCTAGCATTAACAGTAGGATTGGCTTTGCATAAAAGTCAAGGCATTCAGAATTCAATGTAGGTAGAGCACACCAAATACAAAAAAGATAGTCAACGAGTATATGAAGGAAATAGAACACTGCAAGTGATTTCTAAGTAATCAAATACTCATAACAATGTAGATAATCATGAAGAAATAACAAAAGAAACTCATATATTGAAGTCTATATGATTCTTGAGAAGCATAAGCCAGTACTGTATTACCAGAAAAATAGAGTCTTTACATAGGCCAAATATCAGAGCTTTTCACATAAATTTCCAACCCATTTTACATTGCTCTTTCTCCTATATATAGAGCTCTTCTACCTGACTGAGATTCCTCCTCAAGCATGAGGGGAAATCGAAATCTACTTCTAATGACACCTATCCAACTTTTACATGCCTATTAAATGTAACAAACTGCAACTAGACTTTCTAGAGATCTAAATCAAATAGGAGTCTAACTCCATATTATGCTAATAATAGCCTTAATTACAATCACTCTCGTTCTTTGACATGTGGTCCTTTTTTAGTTTGGCTGTGGTGGATGTCCAAAGCTCCATACTGGTATTCAATATCACATCTTCTCCATTGCCCCTGAAAAATAGGAAACCACCCCTGTTTATCGGCCTTTGATTTTCCTCAAAGATGTTCGAATCCAATGAACTATGCCCTTCATCTTTGATTATGCAGAGTATATCAGAATGCCACATATTTGATGTGCTGTCAACCTTTTCCATGTGTGAAGACAAAAGCTCCTCCAAGCTATCTGGCATATCTTGGACTGTAGTAACTCTGGTCACTTTATAACAAAAAAAGTTTAGGGTTCGAATATAAGCTCCTGCCACCTGTTTCTTCCTTTGTTGAATGTTGGCACCTGTTATATGATCTTTTGAAAAGATTCCTTTCTCAAAAATTTCTCTTCGGTCCCTTAAAACTGGTTGACTAAGTTTTAATTATGTAGCTACAACAATTTCGTATCGCACTACGAAACTGTTGTGTGTTGGGCATTATTTTCAGCAGTTTCGTAGCACACTACGAAACTGCTGTGTATTCACCAAACCAGAGTCTAATGCATTATCTACAGCATGACTTTATGTTGAGATATGTCAAAGCAACAAGACTTCGAGAAATTTGCAGCTCCTTCAAGTTTGTAAGCCCTTTTGGATGCACCAATCCACCATGAATCCCTGAGCACATCTTCAGATCCAGAATTGTCAAGTTCACAAGACGAGCTAAGGCACGCAAGCCTGATGCAGTTTTTTGGTTTCCCTGTACTACCCCTTGTATATAAAAGGAACAGTGGATCTTCTGCATCAAGCCAATCAACTTCACATTCAGTCATGTATTTTGGAATTGTATCCTGCCACCAGATGTCCCTTCCTTTCTTCCCTGGTGTGTTTTCTTTATTTAATGCAAACTCATTTGCATATGTCAAAAAGACACCTATAGAAACTCCATTTTTAGATGATTCCACCAATGCAGAGTCTACTATTTCTTTTAGATTAATAACTTTAGCACCCCGGCAGACAACATTACAAGTTAGCAGTGCTTTAGGTTTGCGGTCTATAATTCGTTGAGCAAGGGACTCTGCTGAAAATCCAGAAAATACAACCGAATGAACAACACCAATACGAGCACAAGCAAGCATTTCTATCGGCAGTTCTGCTAACATAGGCAAATAAATCCAGCCTTGTTTTTGCATCCGGAATCTCAAAAATGGCATCTGTCAAAATGTTCTCGAGGATAGAACGCAAACCACGAGCTCCAGTACTCTTGACCATTTCCTTCTGTGTGATCTGCCTAAGGGCATCCTCAGTGAAATGTAACTTCACATTGCTCATCTCAAACATTTTCTTGTATTGCTTTCCTAGTGCATTTTTAGGCTCCATGAGCACCTAAACAAGTTGGTCTTCATTCAACAATGAGAGGCTAACAAGCACAGGAAATTGTCCAATGAACTCTGGTATTAAACCATATGCAATAAGATCACTACTCTCAACCGACTCTAACAAGGATGATGTCACCGCAGAATTTGTCAGGCCACCAGCCCTCATATTAGCTCGTACAGGTGTTCCAAAGCCAATAGAAGAATCTTGCTGTCTCTAAAAAATCGTTTTCTCTAGATCCATGAAAGCCCCGCCACATATAAAGGGAATATCCTTTGTATCGATCTGAATATGATCACCACGAGGATGTTTGTGAGCTCCCTTTTCTGGAACATGTACAACTGTTCATTCTAGCATTTTAAGTAATGCCTGTTGAACAACTTTAACATTGAAATCAGCAACCATGAGTAATTTATACAAAATAGACTGCATAATCTCCCCTACATATGCTGCCTGTGTTAAAGTTGTTGCATTTGTGATAACAAAGGGCACATTCACAAACCTAGCCAAAGTTTTTGCAAGCAGTGTCTTCCCTGAGCCACTAGGTACTTTCCCTTCTCTTCAAGTAAACAAATTTTACCTTTTGGAATGTCTTTGGATCAAGAAAGTACTTGACAATCTTCCAAAAGGTTTAAAAAATTCTTGGAGAGTTATACAGAAAGGCAACAGCCAAATTCTTTAGATAGTGCTTTTGTAAAATATTTGCAGTTTCGCGAGCTATCTTAATGGGCACAGAATTGGACAATGACCACCCATTGAAGTCGATTAGCCAAACCATCTATTCCTGGCCAGGTGGCAAATTCATAATGGCATTCTCAATAAGATAAACCAGGTGGCACAGTTGATTTTCTTAAGACGTTGTATTTTGTCGATTTCGTAGTGCAGCCAGTTCAAAATCTGGGTTTTGCGCTACAAAATCACTTAAACAGGGTTTATGCACTATGATCTTTGCAATGAGCTTCAACATACTAAAGCAGAGAATTGACCCTTTTAGACATACCAACTAATCTCTTAACAAGACTCGTATTCAAACTGTTTAGACTCTAAAACTAGATGAAAAGACTAGACCCAAAATTGACACCAACCCTTTGACAAACAATCGAACTAATGCGAACAATTTGGAAATTTTTCTTGAGTGATAACACCATCCATCTATCTTTAATAAACCTACTCCTTGACTGTCTGACAAGGCTAGCATTGATTTAACCTCAATCCGCAGTTGGTTCGAGCAAGAGACGTTTACCTATGTTAGGGTTTTTGGTATTATTACAAATCCTCATGTCCTTCCACTTTACATTCCAGATAAGCTTTTAGCTAGGGAGGTAGCCTATGAGATAGTAGAAAAGGCATGACTAGAAATCTTAAAGACTCCAAGAAACAGTTGTGGCCTACCTTTCCTCTTCGCTACAACACTTACTCATTACATGATTTTAAACATGTCGAGAAAGAAGAAAACAAGACAAAGGATCTGAGTCTAGCCATTATCCCTAAAAGACAATATGACCCAAAGAAGGTTGCTTTCAATTTCACCACTCAAATGAAAGTTAATAAATTCTTGCATGAGGAAGATGAGTTTGATGACTTGTTTGCTTCAACATAATTATTCTAAACAGTAAGTCATTTGGCAAAATTCAAGTTGAGTGCTGAGAAAATGGGAAAATTCATTGAATACAGGACACAAAGGTTACTGAAAGTATCTCAGGATTTGTTAAGTACTACACCAATCATTCAGTAGGAAGAACACAATAGAGAGAAGGTAATTGAGAAGGTTTATGAAAAAGTGGAGACAAGTGATAAGGCCAGTGAACAACTAAATAATGATGTTCACATTGATCCCATATTGATTAAAGAATGGGAGCAATTTGATCAATAGATAAAAAGCCAAAATGATCCTCAAAACATTGTCACATATGCACCTCCTAAAACACAATAGACCATTATTCCTGATATTGTGATTGAAGAGACACCCAGCAAAGAAATAGCTAGAAAAGAGATAGGAGATTACATTGAATATTGAGCAGATTCCACCCTTGGATGTGTTTTATAGCCCAAAACATAGGGTTGTAGTCAAGAGGCAGAGAAAAAAGAGGAAAGTAGATCAAACATCATCCAAAGCTCCTCAATATAAATTTATGAATGTCATATGGAAAGATTCAGAGGTCAATCCTTTTGAGGATTTGACTAAGTTATCTCAATTTGCAGGGGCATATGCAGCTGCTACAATTGATAAGGCAACTGAAGTGAATCAATTGATCAAATAAAAGGATCAAAAGATTAATCATCTTGAAGAACAGTTGGTAGCTGAGCAGTAAAAGGTTAATGGGCTTGAGGAATAGTTAACATTAGAGAAACAAAAGAACAAGCAGCTAGAAAAACAATTAAACCTAGAAAAGTAGAAAATTGACCAGCGTGCCATTCAGAGACAACAACAGTTGTCTCAAGAGCTCGAGCAGCTTAAATTTACACATCAACAAGAGATTAAGTTTAAAGAAGAGCAAATCACATAGCTACAATTCTTCTTGGGACAATTCAAAGATTATCCCAAGGTTGAAGAGTTCAAAAAGGAACCCTTAGAGGCAAATAAGGCTTTATCTCAACAACTGAATCTACTATGCCGGAAAATATCTTTTATTGATCCATTATGATCATAATGACATCATTGGTTGACCAAGTAGTTAATACCAGGTTAGAATTTGAAGATGTGGATGATAAAGTCACAAATTTTCTATCTTGGCAAAGCACAGAAGATGGAAAAGCTGCTAACTTACCTAAAATTGAAGAGTCTTATAAAGAGATATTGTTTTCGGAATGGGAAATGCAATTGATAAAAGTAGAAAGAGCTACCTCTAGGTCCAGGTCTATAATGAATAATGTTACTAAGTTAGTGAATGATAACTTATATGGTTCCAATTTAAATTTTGATTGTTCCCCAGGAAAACTTCCAAAGGAGAAAGTTTTAGAGAAGCAGTGGAAGTAAGATTTGGAAACCAAGGAGGAACAACTCAACAGAGTACAAGGTCTTAACTGGGATGTGCATTGGTCCTCTTTGGTCAAGCCACACAGCGAGCAGATGGCTATCAAGTGCCTTGTTGATGCCATTGATCGCATGATGCCCAAGACCTCAGGTGCCACATATGCAGGACAATTAAACTCCAGGATGAGTCATCCTCCAGAGATCCAAAACATGCTCTCAATTTGTTGGTTGAAGATACAAGAGAAAGTATAGATGCGATGAGTCTCTTCAAAGGATATCGCGATACTATTTTTGAAATTCAAATCCCATATTCTGATGAAGGCAATTCCAACAACTCTCAGCATTTTTTATGGACAGTTTGTTTTTAATTTACTATAAATACCCTTTGATGTCATTTTAGAAAGGGTCCTCAATTTGTATAAAACTAGACTTGAGAAGTTTGCACTTCTGCACTTCTTAATTTATTTTTTATAAGACGTGGATTAAGGTTCAGAATTTTTGTGAAAGATCTTCATAGAGACTCGCATTTTTGTATCTCCTTGGAGTTTCCAAAATAAGAATATTGAACCAGAGTGTTACTTGCATAACGAGACTCAAATGCAATTGGTACTTCTATCACTATTCTTTTGTCTTGTTTTATGTAATTAGCATTCCATTGATTTGATATTGTTGATGTATTCACATGTTTCAAACAACTTTTTATTATTTCACTTCTGAATGATTTAGAATTGTTATATTGTATACATATGTCAGTGATAAATATTAGTATGTTATGCGATATGTTTTCACATTACTTTTTTTAATTTCTTAAACAAAGTAATCATTATTAAATGCATCTTTATGTGGATAAGTAAATAATCTATATTATTATGTATTTGCTAGGAATCATCAAGAATCACATTATTATGAGATCACCCGAGTTATATAGATATATCTGTATATTTTAGAGCTTATAGATTAAACCACCTATCATCTTTTTATACAATTAAAACACGCATTCATCAAATCATACTTTATTGGGAAACTGGTCCCATAATATCCAGTCGGAGCCACCATACCAAACTTATAAGGAGCTGCACTAAGGTCCGGACCGGGTGGTTATCCCCCAATATTGGTGCTATGATTTTAGAGGCATCAATAGGATCTAAGCCATAAATTTTTTCCTAAATCTCGGTTGCCCACTCCATTTGGCCTCACTTTTGTCGTCTTTTCAAGAACAGTGAATTTAATGATCAATTTCTGGTTGACCTGCACAATTTCATACTGGGTAGCGCAGCTCCCTCCATGCTGTCGTGGACCCAATGACACGTCCTTAATTCGCACCATCTTCCAAACACGCAACTCCCCAACCCGGACAATGTATTTTATAGTCCCGCACCTCCTTTCAGCTGCATGGAGCACTAATACTGTGCTACTTTCATTTACTCACATGGTTGGACCACTGGTGTATGGATTCAAGCAACTGTCATTCACCTTTCCTAAGAAGGGTTCTCCATTTAATTTGACTAGCTGTAGCGCTCCTCTGTCGATAATCTCTTTAATAACATAAGGCCCTAACTAGTGCATCCTGAATTTCCCTGGAAATTTATCAAACTTACTATCATATAACAAAACCAGGTCATTTACCTTAAAAGTGTGCAGCTTGATGTGTCGATCATACCATGCCTTTTCACGCTACTTTTGGACCTTCTCGTGAAATCCAGCCAAAAATCTTTCTTCTTCAAGCTCATCTAGTTGTGCGAGCCTCTCCTCTAGGGCTCCATGGTCCATGATACCTGTGAGCGCTGCTATGCATAGACTAGGCACGATGTATTCCATAGGAATTATCGCTTCCACACCAAAGACAATCCTAAAAGGGGTTTGTCCAGTCAACTTCTTGCATGTCATTCGATAAGACCACAGTACTGTAGGTATGCATAGGTCCCAATCACTTCTCTGAGCATTGCAAACCTTGGTTAGTGCATTTTTGAGCACTTAGTTGAATGCCTCCACTATCTTGTTAGCCTGTGGGTGATACGGTGTGCTCGTCTGGTGGTATACCTAAAATTTCTCCGTTGGTGCGCTAATCGTCTCATTCAAGAAGTGCATACCACAATCACTCATCAAGATCTTCAGACATCCACATCATGTTAGTACATTTTCAAGTAGGAACTTTGAGGCACTCACACCCGTGTAATCCTTCAGTGGTTGCGCTTCTACCCAACGAGTCAAATACTCCATCGCAGTGATAATGTACCTTGCTTCATTCCTCCCTTGTGGCTGAATGGGTCCTACAAAATATATCATCTACTACTTGAAGGGTTGCAATGTCATTTTTGGATTCAAAGGCATTTCATCCCTCCATGATGACCTGCCCATTCTTTGACATACATCACACACCTTGCAATATGCTTTTGAGTCCTTATGAAGGGTTGGCCACCACAACCCTGCGCATAGAATCTTCTGCGTGGTTGCTCTCCCTACATAATGTCCTCCTGCGGTGCCTCCATGAGTGTCCATGAGGATGCTGCTTCTTTCGAACTCAGGTACATATCGTTGTAGTATCTCATCAGTCCCCATTTTGTACAGATGCCCAGCAATGATAGAGAAATCTGCCACGTGCACCACTAATTTCTTCTTTTCCTGGACAGTGTATCCTTCTGGTGCAGTTCTTGTTGTTAGGAAGTGTATTATATCCTCAAAATGACCATCCACGACATGCACTGCAAATAGTTGCGCATCAAGCAATCCTTCTTCCAAGTTAGTAGGTTCATCTCATGTTTCGATGTGCAACAGATGGTCTCGTCCCGCATTCAATCGTCTAAGCTTCACAACAACTTCAAAATCGTACTCCTGGAACAATAAGAGCCATCTACAGATTCTCCCCCCCACCACAGGTTTAGTGACCAAGCACTTTAGCGTGGAGTGATCTGTATACATCTTAAAATGGCCTCCCAGTAGGTAGTGCCTATAATTTTGGAGCACATACACCATAGCTAGCCCCTCGCACTCAGTGGTGGAATAGTTCTTCTCTACTTTAGATAATATGTCACTTGCGAATGCGATAGGATGGTCCAATCCTTCTCCACCAACCTGTGTTAGTACTGCTCCTAGCGCTATACATGACACGTCGACATGTACATGAATCTCTTTCTTCCAATTCGAGAAGACTAGAATTAGCGCGGTAACCATCTTTTCTTTCAATATATCCAAGTTCTTCTTACAGTCATCATTCCAGCAAAACATGACATCATTCTTGAATAATTTCTCCATAGGTGCAGTGATCTAGGTGTAGCCTTTGATAAATTTTTTGTAATATCTCGTATGTCCCAGAGTAGCGTGCAGCTGTTTCACACTCCTCGGTGCTTCCAAGTTCAGTATCACCGCGATCTTCGCGGGGTCTATCATCAGTCCCTATCTGCAAACCACATGCCCCAACAAGTTTCCAAAAGGAATGCAAAACAAACACTTCTTGAGATTGAACGCAATCTGGTATCTTTGATAGGTATCCAACATTAGGCACAAACTTGCTAGATGGCGCTTAACCAACCCAAATATAGTCCAGTCATCAAAATATACCTCTAGGAACTTATGAATAAATTCCTTGAATGTCACAACAACCATGCGCGAGAAGATCACAAGCACATTATTCAATCCAAATGGCATTACAGTGTACTGGAAGAAACCCCACTTAATTGTGAAGGTTGTCTTTCTCCTATCCTCCAGTGCAATTTTGATTTGGTGGTACCTAGAGAACCCATTAGTGAAGGAATATGCTTCCTGGCTACCTACATTGTCCAACACTTCATCAGTGAACGAAGTCAGGAAAGGATCATGCACACAAGCGTCATTTATTTTTCTGAGATCCACGCATATCCTTATCTCATCCTTTTGCTTCTTCTCTTGCACCACCATTGGGCTTACCCAGTCATATTCTTCCACAGACTCAATGATGCCTACCATGAGCATCTTGTCTAGCTCTATGCAAATCTTCTCCTTA
Source organism: Pinus taeda (assembly GCA_000404065.3). Classification (NCBI taxonomy): domain Eukaryota; kingdom Viridiplantae; phylum Streptophyta; class Pinopsida; order Pinales; family Pinaceae; genus Pinus; species Pinus taeda. The sequence continues at coordinate 86,332 of APFE030697009.1, read as the reverse complement.
TATTTTAGATTGAGATGGTAAGGCCTTCGTCATTCCTAGGTCCCCCATTATTCCTTTTAGATCCATAAACTTGGTAGAGAATAAGTCTTGGTATTCGTGGAGCAATTCAGCAACCTTATTCATCATCGTGTTATCCCATTAGTCTCCAATCTTTGTGAATTTGGGTTCTGTCTCCATACCAATGTTCACTTATTTTGATTTCAATGACGTGGTTATCTCAAGGATCTTAATCTGCGGTCCCTGAACCTTGCGGTGACCTTCTATTTCCAAAATGTTAATCTTCGACGGATTCGCACCCTCTTCTTCGGCAGTTACATTATAACATTCTAGTGCGCGATTCAGCTAAGTAGCCCATTCAGGCTAAATCAGGTCTAAAGGATCCTGTGGTATCCTAAATATTGCTACTTTCACCTCTTGTAGCACTTCATCAATACTATCAAAACCATCCTCAAAATTGAATGTCATCATGAATCCTTCACGCAAGATATCCCATTCGCCTATCCCATGGCAGAGCTCTATTTCTATATACCAATTCATTGGGACAGCATCCAGGGTATCACAGAACAAGTGCACCCACTCAGGTTGGGGATTTTCTCCATAAGCCTGGGTCCATTTGGCCAGATGTGTGCGTGGATCATTCTACCCATCATACTTGTCTGTTGGTCACATCTTAGGCTTCCCAAATCGTGTTCTCATCATCCTCCTACATTCGTGCCAATCATTAAAGCTTCCCTTGAGCGTACCCCACCATCTGGTGGCCATAGCACGCAGTGCACAGTCTAATGCCTCGAAGCACTAATTTTCTAGTGCCTCTCTTTCATATTCATCCAAACATATATCTACCTCATTCAGACCATCACAAGTAGGCAGATTTCTTACCTCTTACGACACACAATGCAATGATCGGGTCATCATGTTAAAAGTCAGCGTAGTTATTTCATGTAATCGATTCTGCCAGCATTCTATTTCTTCATCGGAGTCCAAAGTGTAGGAACTTTCACAATCCCATGTAATCCGTCCATCCGCGGTGGGGATCACCCAATTTTGGTCTCACATTGTTATCATATGGATATAGTCCAGGTCGTCATCACTCTCATAATTGCAGACAGATTTAGTATAGTGTGATCCTTCAGCAGGATCTAGGGGTACTATTATGCGCAACAATTTCTTCTCAAAGATCATCTTTCACTTCTTCAGATTGATTAACCAGTTCATATTAGTGGCCCAGTAAATTCCCAAGAGTGCAAGATAGGGACTGATGTCATCCACTATCTCTATTACTTAAAAATTAGCCAGTGAGCTTACTCCCTCAATATCCACGGTCACCCCCTGCAGTCACCCCATGGGGATGATATTCTGTTGATTTTCCATCCTTAGATGAATTAGAGACCATTGCAGCACAAGTCTTCCCATTCACTCCCAAGTTTGCTTTGGTAGGACATTCACATATGACCCCAAGTCCAAAATGACCTAATCCATTTCATACTCTCCTATCTGTGCGGTTAGTCACCTCTCCCATCCTGTCCTTGTTTTATGCTTGCCAACCTTTCATACTATGTGCATCTCACTTGACGTGGTTCTAGTGGATTTATTGATGAGTTCTTGTAACCCTTTCACAGCCTTACTATCGCATAGTAACTTCAAGCTTATCCTTGATTCCTAAGGTGGAGAACTCAACAAAGCTCTTCTTAGCTTCCATGAAGATTTCATGTGCATGCTCCAAATCAAACTCAGCCTCCTTTGCTAGGACTTTGCGATCCCATGTACTGTCTTCTGGATGTTTCCCTTTGTCATCTCTTGTTGTGATTCCACTTCTAAGCACTATATTTATGTTTTGATCTTCCTCGCATGGTTCATACCTCATCATCTACAGGTTCTGAGTTGGCGGAGGTGGTAGCGCCCTTTGTCAGGTATCCTAGCTATCAACGTAGGACAGCCTTCCATTTCATGATCAAACAATGTGTAATACTTTCATGATGGACGTGTTGGATTAGTGCAATCACGGGTGTAGTGTCCTGGTCCTCGCAATTGTAGCAAATCAACTGTCCTCGACCTCTATCAGGTCTTGCCTGCCTCAGCCTCTTCCACGCCCCTAAAATCCTATTTGCGCCATCCTTGCACTCTGTTCAAGGGGTCACAATTTGGCCTAAACCCTATAGGCAGGAGTTCTATCCATCATCAGTTCATAGCTCCTGCAAGTACGCTCATCATGTCCTATCAACCTACAAAATTTGTAGAACAACTGTTGCGGTGTCTGTACAAACTTCTACATCAAGTGGTAGTTATCTGTGGCATGTTTTCCGACTACCTGACAGATAGCACACCATAATGAAGGCCCCACGCTAGGTCCTGCTTGAGCTTCTAGCCTTAAAGGCATTGGTCCTCCTCTTGTAACATAGTTTGAAAATACTTAGCAATGGTCTTTTTCATGACCCTAACCCTTGCATTTCAAGCACCATACTTCCTCGCATATCTCTGGTCGAACCGTCCTGTCCTGCTTCAGAATTTTCATCTCAAGGCACAGATTCTTTAGCTATGCATGGATCTACTAAACTCCTAGATTAGGATCTTGCATTGGAGTTTCATGTTGTCTCATGGCAATCTCCAAGGGCTCCACTTGAGTGGTTATCTTCTACTACGACAACGCACTCCTTAAGTGTGGTAGTAGCAAAGCCACAAACCACTCACGATGTTGTCCATCTATCAAATTCATGTTGGCTTCACTGATTGTACATTTTAACCTCTGATCTAGTTCCCAAGGCATCTCACCTAGTTACATCGCGATTTCTTTGAATCCCACAATCGACTGTACCTCAGATTTAGGCCTACTAAATTCTCTATTCATTGTTGCCTTGATGTCTGCTACTCCAACATTCGGTTTATCGTTAGAGTACTTCATATTCCAGGTTAGTGCGCGATATTGCAGAGCACTAACCAGTGTTTCCTTCTTTATATGATCATTTGTAACACATTGAGCTTCCCATACAATCCTCACAACAAACCAGAATTTGTCTGGGTCCTCATTTCCCAAGCCTTTGAACAAAGGAAACTTCACTATATTTGCCATACTGAACCGCGGTGGAGGTGGAGGTGGTATGGTTGAAGTTGGAGGTGAGGATGGTGATATCAGAGGTGGTGTGGGTAGAGGTGGTATTCGCAGGAATCCTTGTCTTGTTAACTAAATATCACTTCGCGGAGAAACCTTTGCTATCCCATCACCTCGCGGAGGTGAAATAAAGGGACTATACTCCAAACCCTTTTTCCCTTTGTTCTTGTACGTTTTTCCACTTCACGTAGTCCCGAACGTCAAGGTAGCTACATGACCCATTTTTCACAGAATAACATTTTAATCCAGGTATTCAAATATTTTACATACTTACCTCGTGGTCCTTTGAAAAAGCATCGCTCCACCTCGTTGCAGCTGACTGAGGTGTCGACCGGGAATTCTTCACAAATCCTCCTATGACGTGATTGAGGCAATGATCGATAGCACAAGTGATCTTATCCTCTGATGCTTCCAACCTTCACACTAGCTCTGGGGTTCACACAATAGGACAAGCAAGTTTCCACCTTACTTGGCTATTTGCTAGCTGCAATCTACTCGTATAGCTCAATAGGGAAGGAGCAGAAAAAGATCTCATGGATCTCTGTATACAGGTATCTTTCCAACCACTATTCCTTTGTCAATCGTGGGTATTTGTTCTCCTGCACTGCGAATTCATGGATCTTTCTATGCAACCATTCTCTAATCTCCTTCTTAGTTGGATTCCAGTGATACAACATCACACATCTCTTATGCAGGTTTCGGTCCCGGCAACACAACCATTTGTTGGCTTGAGGGGGCCTGACCCAGGTTCAACGTTAATTAGCCAAACAAATCCCTACACTACTGGCCCTCTTGGCATTAGCCCATGGAGAATGGACTGAAGTCTCACCCGAAGTAGTATGGGGGGATGTTGGAACCAAGTTTCCACACCATGAGATGATTGTGATGTCGTTTGGTTCCTCTATCCATGCCTTCACACAGGTGGCTTCACTCTGGGGCTTGCAAGATAAATCCTCTATTCTAGCCTTCAATACCTTCATGAAAGTATACGATCGACCTTCGCGCAGCCCTAACTTGTGGCTCAGGTAATTTCACACTGCTATGGTAGCGTGCCGTGTAGATTCCCCAATTATCCTAAGTGATTTTCTTATCTTGTCAAATACTTAAAGTTAAATATCCAAACACATCAATAGAACAGAGACACAAAAATTGTAGAATAACTCCTTTTATTAATATCCTCCAAGCGGTTATAGACTCTATCCACCCTGCGCACACAGCTGCAGGGGTCTGCGCACTCAGCTGCAGACTTCTACCCTAGGCCTTTGTGCACTCAGCTGCAAAGCCTCTACCTATGCTACGACCCAAGATTTAGACTTCTTATTCAGAGCTATCACTCTATTACATGATATCCCATTCCATTCATTATTATTCTAACTACTTAGAGCTTAGCATGTTTTATACAATCCCATGGTCCATTGACCATGGGTAGGTCTCTTACAACCGACTTTACTTTACAAAACTAAGGGTGGACTACACTTTTTGACACATGACTCCTTCGCACTGCGAGACCTCAAAATTTGGAGTCTTTACAATTATATTACAAAAATTGACTTAATATGGGCTTTTAGCCCCAAAACTACCCTTGGGAGATCCCTCTCCCAACACTCCTCATCTCCAATTCAAACAATTGTGTTGCCTTGGCTTGGAATGTGTGTCAAAAGACCAAGAGTCTGGCAAATGCTACATCTTAAAATCAAGTTAGCGCGAAATCAAGATGAGCTAACAACTAAACAATACTTCTGGAGGTTTTAGACTTGCTTTTCACGAATAAGTTCTATGCAGAGAGCTGGATTTCTACTAGTGTGTTGCCAAGTGGTGTAGCAGCTACAAACACCTTCCAAAATTTTTTCTTAGCCTATTTTGGGTCCTGCCTACCAACCTTTCACAACACTTTGTCTTTCTTTGTCAAATACTCAAGCTTCAGTGCTTTCTTCGCACAAAGGAAGCCTATCAAACATAATCGATCCATTCCCCTGACAGGTTGCTTACCCGGACTTGGTCAAACTATAGGCTGAGCAACTTCCCCCTGAAAATTGTGCATTCCTAGAGGGAAACCAGAATTTCCCTCTAGGATTTGCACAATCCTCTCTGATAACCTGTTGGTCTCTAGGATTGTGCAATCCTACTAGCCAAACCTCCCAACAGGGATTGCACAATTTTTCCCACCAACAATAAATTCAAGCCAGAATTTCCTCAAATCTGGGCAACAGTCAGCTACTGAGCCCATAAATTGCACAATTCCTTTGGGCAGTCAGCTCAGCTTACAGTCAAGAATGCACATTTTTCCCAAGCAGTTGAGCACTGGCATGCATGGATAGTCTGGTTGACCAATTCCACTAAGGACCGAGGAAACTAGACTTGCATGTATGCATGACTTGATCTTCCCAGAATAGCAAGAGGAAACATGAAAAATGTATCCCATGATTCAGGGAGCTATTTTAGCATCCACGGGTTACATGCAAAGTTATTTTAGAAGTTTCCCTCCAAGTGTCACTTTTTCCTAGAATTGTGGCATGTACGTCTTGAGACCAAACTTATTCATTTGATGCATCAGAGCTCATTCCTTCACATTGATATTGGAGCTCTAACATCCCACAACACATCCAGGACTCTTCGACACATTCGACTTAGCTATTCACGGGTAAGTGCCCTCAACTTGTCTTTTTCAACAATTTTGTCACTTTTTGTGTATTCGCTTGTGTGAGTGTTGTATGCTTGATTTCTTTGAACTCCTACTATAGTTTAAATATAATATAGCTTTTCCTAGCTTTGTTTCGATTTTTTTTGCTATCTCATTGTTGTCACATGGATGAAATTGCTTTGCACTGAAGTTTGCCCAACCGATGAATGATCTCACCCACATGCATGTTGATATGTTTACTCAATCTTCCATTCATGTGTTTTCATGCACTGTTTATCACTTCTACTATCACTTAGTGTCATCATGCATTTCATCAACTTACCTACTTTCAGTTGCTCGTCAGTGAGTCGAGCCGACCCTGACTCGAACTTTGCCTTCACCAAGGTTGCATTGAGCAATCTGGAGAAAGAAGGCTCACCTTCCTCTCCATATTTGTACATTTTGGCCCACCACTGACCTCCTGCACTGAATTTCACATTTCTAGAGGTTAGTGGCTGCTTGGCCCAAAAATTTGCGTAAACTGTCCCTGGCCCAGTAGTCTATCCCAATTGGAATCACACATTAGACAGTCCCAGCAGCCAACTGCCAAACATGATGAGCCCCATTAATGGGTGATTATATGGGCTCATTTTGCCTCCTAACATATTTAAATCAACCATTCTCTTATCTTGTTGCATGTTTTTTTATTTTATTTATGCTTATGGAGTGAGTTGAGTTAGTTATGATGCCACGAGGTCTAATATGTGTTTAATGCAGATTTTTGTTGAATTTTGAAGAAAAGGTCAAAGATTCAATGGAAAATTGGCAGCAATAATTCAAAGTGGACAAAGGAGAGGATTTATAGGAGGGAATCCCTCTCATTTATTACTCCCCACTTCGAATTCCCCTTCATGCAGCTCGGAGTACAAACAACCAAATCAATGCACTAGGAGGCAGTCGAGCAAGTGGAGGATAACTTATGTTTATCTCGAGTTTTGGGAGCCAAGCCTCCCTAATTTTAAGGAAGTTGTTGGGAGCTTCAGTTGTATAAGTAGAGAGGCCTAGGGCCTCACTAGGGTCGAATTTTTGTCGGATTTTTGTTATACTTTTGCTATTGTAAAACTCTGCTCAACTTCAAGCTTACTTTTGGTGGCAGTGTCATGTAATCCTATTATTATTTTGATAATATCCTTTTTGAGCTAGAACTAAGTTACCTCATAGGGCTGAAGCTCTTGGGTTAGGGCTCCAAGTAGCCAAGCTCTTTTTCTTTGTATTTATATGCTTTGTTTCAGTTTATGGATTAGTGGCTGTTAGATGAATTTCTTTCTTGGTTAAGAATAGATTGCTTTTGGTGATTTAGAAGGTTGTTTCCATTTGTGTTTTCTATAGCAGATTAAGTAGTGATAGAAAGAAGATTCAAAAGGCTAGCAACAGTGCCTTGGCCTCTTTTCCTCCCTTTGGGACCATGAACTGAGGAAAAGACCCTCTTGCTGCCCCAAAAACACAGATTTTCCTTCTCCGTAGGATTTCTAGTGTTTGTAGTTTGTTAGAAGGTTAATGCTTTGCTTTAGATCTCTTCCACCATGCTCATTTCTGTCTTTGAAATAATTCTTCTTCCATTCTCTCTCTCCTTGTAGCATTTTTCAGCATTTATTTCCATAGCTCATAATTTAGACTAGCTTGATGCAAATTTTGTGTTTTTGATGTACTCATTTCCTTGCTTGCTTGATATGATTGGTTGACTGTCAGTTCTTTTGTAGAAGATATCTTCTCACAGCAGGTCAGCCTATCAACCATCACATTCTCTCCCTGATCCATGCCCTACAGGTCACCCAAAGTTCACCTCAAATCTGCCTTAGTTTTCTGCATTTTTCCATAGGATTTTTTCCTCTCTCCCAATCATCTTTCCCTCTCCTAGTGATCCTTGGTGGACCCTAGGTACCCTAACACATCATCCCAACCTTAATCTACCTTTTCCAGCCACTCTCACACCTTCAAAACCTTCAAAATTGCTCTTGGCATCCTCCTGTAGACCTCCTGTAGATCCCCTGTGTCCTCCTATAGATTTTCCTATAGGCCTTCTTTTGAAGGCAAAGTGTGGGAAAAGTCTCCAGAAGGTCACACAAGACCTCCTAGGACCAATCTACACCATCCTACATCTCCTCAAACCCCAATGTCACCCTTCAAGACCACTTATTTGCTTCCACCTTCACACATAATAAAATACATGCATGTTAATTTCACATAAAAATACATAAAAATACAAAAAGATGCCTTTTGCTCATTTACTTCTAGAAATAGCTTGAGTAGATGTTGTTTACTTCCTTGAGTAAGTAATGGCATTCATTTCATGGTTTTTAGAGTGCTTTCTGCAAAAGTAGGATTAGTTGGTTAAGTAGGGTTTGCTAGGTTTTACTTTACATTCCAGTCTTTTTCCTTTCTACAATTAGAGTAGCCTCTATAGAGTAAGCTTTCCTTTCTTTCATCACATATAGAGCTTCTTCTAGAATCCATAGAAGTTGGCTTGAGCTCCTAGTGATCTTGCACCAACTGACCAAGTGACAACCTGCAGTAAGAACTAGTACTTGTGCATACAACATTGTTGCTTCCAAGTTTGTTACGAACTACCGGGTTGATAAGAGTAAAGTAGGAAGCCCAGGAGTTGCAACATTATTGCTGCAATATTGGTGCTCACCACTTTTTGGCGCTATTTTCAAGGAAGCATCAAAGCATTTTTTGATTACTGCTTTCTTCTATTTTCTATCACAACATTTTGCTAAGTACTTTATTTCAGCAAAAGTAGAATAGTTGTTTCGTTCAGTTTCTGCATTTCCTTGCTTTCCTTTTCAATTCTGCAAATTTCATTTTAGCAAGAGTAGACTATTCATTTCTTTCCGTCTCTGCATTTCCTTGATTTCCGTTTAAATTCTACAAATTTCATTTCAGCAAGTTCATTTCAATTAGTTGCAATTTGTGTTGTTCAATCCATTTCAGTTTTGCATGTACAATCAGTGAAAAAAACAAAAACCAACCAAAAAGATTTCCTTTCATGCCTCGTAGGAATAGAGATAATTCAGGAAAATTCTTTCCCAACACCCCCACTACATCACACAGCCAACCTTCTCTCTTCTTCGGTAGCAATGATTAAGAAGAACCTTTAGGTGAAAAACCAGAGATATTTGAAGAAACTATATGGGAAGAAGAAGAAGAAGACATCCCTCTTGAGGCAATAGCTAAAAACAGAAATGATAGGGGAAATGGAGAGAGAATAGAGGGTACCTTTTCCATTCGAGAGACCAATGGGGACACCAAAATGAAGAATATAAGTCCTTCAGCCCTACCTCACTTCCATGGTTTGATTACAGAACATCCTGATAGCTTTTTGTTTGAGTTTGTTGTCATCTGTCAAACCTATGACTATGTAGAAGATGAGAAAAAGTTGAAACTATTCCCTTCTACTCTCAAGGATGCAACATTGCACTGGTTCATGGGGTTACCTAGCAATAGCATCATAACTTGGGCTCAGATGCAGGAGGCCTTTAACGACAAATATTGAGGTTACAGTAGGTCAAAAGATACCAAAGAATAAATCTTCCGAATGACCATGGGAAGTGATGAATCCTTGGAAGATTATGAAGAGAGGTTCCAACTTAGTTACAAAAGGGCTAGGTGCACACTTGACACTGAATCTCTAAAGTTGGTCCTGCTTAGGGGAATTCTGGAAGACTTTCTAGACACCCTCCATCTACTGGCTAGGGGAGACATCTACCAACTATCTTATGAGGGTATAAAGACTATTTTTAGAAACCATTCTAGAGCAGCCATAAAGAAAGGTAGGGGGATTCAACCCATAGCCAGTGCCTCCTCTTCCAATTCATCCATCAAAGGTGAACTTGGAAACATACTGGAAGACTTCAAGAGTGAGATGCTACAGACTCTTGCCATGCAAATGGATACCTTGCATATCAAAAAAAAAAACAAGAGGAAGAAGAGAGGGCTTTGGCCATCTTTTGTCCTGGATGCACCAGGAGGCATCCTAGGAATGAATGTCCATTGAACTCTATAGAGGTTTGTTCAGTCTGTGAAGTAGATCATTCTACAGATAAGTGCCCTTCCTTGCCCGGACTTAACGCTGTATACTAAGGGGCCAAAGGAGCCATTGAACCACTCTATTTCATGAACTAAATGAGACCACATGGACCTAGACCATACCAGCAGGGAATGCAAGGGACATCTTAGGCATACTACAACCCCAACCAGGTCACTTACATACTTTCTTGGGGCCCTCCTACTCATCCTAGTCCACACCTCCTCCTTGGTCTTTTCCATCTCAATATCATGCCCAACTAGCTGCTCATTCATTTCAATCCTATGCTCAGCCGCAACCTTAGTGAAATGCATCTAATCAGGGGTGGAGGCCCCAGTACAACTCTCCTCCTGCTCTTTTTCCTCCATCACTTTCTCAGCCACAACCATTGCCTCCTGCTCCACCAAGGCAACCCCAAATACCTGCCCAGCTAAACCTGAACTCGAACAACATATGGGCTCAACAAGTATATAGTGGGAACCATCATGCCCAACTTATTCTGTGGAGATTCAGGAGATTAACCTGTGATCTGGGAATGTTCTCCCAGATTGCCAACCTCCACCTAGGGAGGTTGAGGAAGATAAAGAGGAAGGTGAACCTAAAGCAATTCCACCCTTTCCCGAGAGACTATCTGGGACAACATAACCTACCCAAGAAGAAACTGAACTTCTGGGAGAATTGAAACAGTTATGTGTGAAGATACTACTTCTCCAAGGCATAAAAGATGTGCCTATCTACAATAGGTTGATCAAAGATAAGTGCTTTAGGCATCGAGGAAGGCGTAAGAGAGATGCCCCAACCATCAATGTCATAGGACAACTATTCGACCTGATGTTGGGGTAGGTAATTTGTCCGGAATATCTAGACCCTAGAAGCCCAGTAGTTGATGTCCACATCAACGACACCATGATCCCACATAATTTGGTTGATTTGGGAGCTGCCATTAATGTGATGACAAAGGACATTGTTAGTGTCGGTATCTTCATCCCTCCATCGGTGATCAAATTCTCTTGTTGCATTGCATATTAGGTGTCTCGCCTAGTTAGTTGCATTCCATTAGGAGCATGGATCATCTGACTGTAGTGGCTTGTTGTAAATTTCCCTCATGCCCTTTACTTGCTGGCCCATTTCCATTCGTCAAGATCATCTGTAGTCATTTTTGTCTTTAAATCTGCAAGAGTCATTTTTAGGGTTTCAGTTTCATTAGGTCTAGGGTTTCATCAGAAAGGTCTTCAAAATGTTCAATAATGGTTAGTAGGCCCATGAGGAGGTTGAATAAAGTCCCAGTACCAATAAATTTCATAATCACATGCTCAGAAATGTATTTTTCCTCAAAACCCTATTCTGAGGAAAAACAGAGTATTTTAGGTTTTCATGTATAAATTTGATGTAGACCGTAGAAGCCCAGTAGTTGATGTCCACATCAATGGCACCATGATCCCACATAATTTGAATGATTTGGAAGCTGCCATTAATGCGATGAGAAAGGACATTGTTAGTGCCGCTATCTTCATCCCTTTGTGAGTGATCAAATTCTCTTGTTGCATTGCATATTAGGTGTCTCGCCCAGTCAGCTACATTCCATTAGGAGCATGGATCATCTGATGGTAGTGGCTTGTTGTAAATTTACCTCATGCCCTTTACCTACTGGCCCATTTCCATTCGTCAAGATCATCTGCAGTCATTTTTTGTCTTTAAATCTGCAAGAGTCATTTTTAGGGTTTCAGTTTCATTAGGTCTAGGGTTTTGTCAAAAAGGTCTTCAAAATGTTGAATAATGGTTAGCAGGCCCATGAGGAGGTTAAATAAAGTCCCAGTACCAATGAATTTCATAATCACATGCTCAGAAATGTATTTTTCCTCAAAACCCTATTTTGAGGAAAAACAGAGTATTTTAGGTTTTCATTTATAAATTTGATGTAATTTTAGTTCTTTCATATGAAAATAACTTCAGTGGCAACCCTGGTCACCTTGCCAAGATTCAAAAGCTCCATCCCCTGAAAGGCAAACAAAAAATCAAATCATTCAGTTCATCAAAGGCAAAAATAAAGTAAATTGCCCAAAAAATAGAGTCTAAAAGTAAGTCACAATGCAAACATTATAAAAGTGGGTTTTATGAGTGAAAAATCAAAATCTCTTGTATATAACTCATTGGTCATGTTCAAAGAGCTCATTTGCATTCAAAGAAGAAATATTGAGTAAGAGAAGGCCGTGTTGGAGAAAGGGAGCAAGTTTGAAGCAAAATTGTGCAAGTTCAAGGGCACGGTGCATTGGGTGAAAGGCACAGTGCATATAAGTGGCGCAGCACATTGGGTGCCTCCACAGTGTAAAAAATACACTAGCGCAATGCATATAAAAGGCGCAGCGCGTTGGGTTTGTGGCGCGGCACATAGAGCTGTAAGCCCGATTTCACCATAAACTCCCTCAAATTTCCAAATTTGCTCAATCCTATGGTGTGCAAGTAAGTCTAGAGTTCTTCCCTTGTTAGTGAAAGAGTTTTTCTTAAAATTTATGGTGGTTTATTGTGTAAAATCTCAAACCCTACCTCTTTACATTTTTGGTCAAAAACAATTGCCTGGGGTTTGTATTTGGTTTTTGCTACTAAGTCTACTCCATCACTCCCTCACTCTTTGACTCCTCCATTCATTTTTCAGTTTCATCCACTCATTCCCTAATTCCCATATTCTTAAAAATCATTCACTCCTATCCCCAATTCCCATTATCCCAAATCCGCTACAAAATCCCCAAACCCTAATTGCTATCCCATAGCCTAAAACCTGCCCCTAAAACCCTTCCATTCCCCAAAAAACTTGTCATAACATTCCCAAAAACCCCTCATACCCTCTCCCTCCACAGTCACTCATACATTCTTACCCTTGGTTCCATAAAACTAAAAACACAATAAATCTCTTCATACTCATCAAGAAAACTCACACATTAGCAAACATGGAGTCTAATCCTTCCTATGACCGAGATGAAGAGACACACAGTGACTCTTCTACAGAAATGCATGCACCAAGGAGACCTCACAAGGGTGGCAAACATATACGAGAGGAGCCTACTTCACTTGCTAAGCTGCAGGCCTGCCCTCTTGCTATCACATGCTTCCAACACCAATCATGTTATCAGTTCTGTGAGATGGTTGCTAGAGTCCAGTACTATCATGAATTGGATAGGTTGTTTGTGCTTCATTTACATAATGGCCAAGTCACTCTAGTAGGTGTGATATTCACCTTGACACCGGAGTCAATTTCTCTAATGACCGACATTCCAAATATCAGAGAGTAATGGAATAAAAGGCAACAAATTGACAGGGAACATTATGAGCCATACATCAAACCTGGTTATCTAAGACAGCTCAGCAGAGTTTTTCCCTCCAAAGGTGGCTGCAAATAGGTGCTATGTATAGGAAAATCAACGCGGCGCATTGAGGGAATTTTGCTCAGTTTGACCAAGAATACTCTGTTTTTCGCCTAGTTTCTTGACAATTTGACTTTTCTCCTTCTTAATGTCAAATTTATGATGTAATTAAATGTAAATTGATGGATCTTGATGTAATTATGTTAAATTTTCACTCATGGAGGTAGATTTATCCATCAAAAACTAGTTTGCAATTGAATGAATCAGTTCCCTAGTTTATAGAGGCAAGTTGTTCCACTGCCTAATCTTTAGTTCTCAGTTTAGAATTTGTTGGAACAGCTCCTAAACTTATGAGCTCGACCCCTAGAGGCTAGGATGAGTTATTATTTGTATATATCTTGTGATTTTTCAGTCATTAGTAGGGTTGGACTTTGGGAAAGCTTGGAGCTTCATTGTATACATTTTTCAGTAGTTTTGGCTAAGGAATAGACCAGGGTTTGCAGCACTCTATGGGATTCATGTGGCATCTTGCTTTGATATTGTGTTTCCTTCTGTAAATGTAATTTTACGTGTGTTTTATGTATGCCATTCTCTCTCTTATTTCATCTTAACTAAAACAAACAAGGATAAAGGTAGAATCCATTGAAATTTGCAGTGCTCTACCTAGGGTTTGCTTAGTTATCTATGTTTTCAGCTGTTTGAAGAGGATCCCTAAGGTTTTCTTGCCCTCTTCAACTCCTCATATGTCAAAATATCTCCATTTCATTCAATCTAAAGTATCAAATCAATTTCCTACCTTGCCCCATTGAGATATCTGCAAAACTAAGCCTCATTCCCTAGACCCAAAATTTGCCTTTCCATTTGAGCCAACAAAACATCATCAAAGTCAATCAAACCCTTTTGCAGACATACCTAGCCTAAAATCATTCTTTATTCAATTCATCTCAAGCCTCATTGATTATTTTTGCTGAGATTGACAGGAGAGAGCCCTCTCCCAACCTGGTAGGGCTAGCTACCAGGTTAAGCTTGGTTGTATGTTACCCTAGATCCTACCTTTCTCAGCCTGAGGTAGATTTAGGCCCTAACATAGTGGCGACCGTACTAGGGAAGAAATTATTTGTTTTTTAGTGTTCTTCATTTTATAAACTATAGACAGAGCCTGAAGATTAACTAGGTAGCCTTCGAAACGCTTTTGGTTTGCATTAGCGCAAGTAGATAAAAGCTACTTCAGTCAATCTCCAGTCTAGTCTTATAAATGGAACATCTAGCTTACAAATTGCCCCAATACATCTGATAATTCTAAACTTTGGTATGATAAGCTTAGAATTTGATAGGCTAAAAAAGTTAATAATGTCCATTTGATTTCTTGGAAATAATAACACACTTGCTTCTAGAAGATATACCAGAGAAATCCTGATCTTGATCCACCTCTTGTGTACAAAAATCCCAATCTCATTCCGAGAATCCTTCGCTGAGAGAGTTTTGTAATTCTAGTGTTTCGATCTCGTTCATGTCTTGTGGTTTTTGAGTATCTTGAAGATCTTGAGTTTGACAAGCATTTTGATCTGTCACTGTTTGAGACCCAACCAGAAAGTGTTATTGCTTCTACTGTCCTAAATCCAAAGTTTGTCAAAGATATAGAAACCGAAAAGGCCAATAAATCAATTGATGATTATATCTTGAAAAAACTCCAAAATTCCATTATGGCTTCAAACATCCCTGAATTCTTAGAGTCTACATCTGCAACTCTTCGATCATCTGCAATTGTATCTAGTTCAAAAATTCCCACCAAACCTCATTTTATTCCCACCGTTCCTGTGCAACCTTCTATCTCTGATAAAAAATCTGTAGTGGTGTCACCTCCGTCTACTCCTTCTACCCCTCAAACATCCAAAATTTTTTCACCTCCATCCACAGCTCATACACCCCATACATTAGCTGCACCCACTCCCCCAAGAGAAATGGCTACTCGATTTGCTCCTCTTGTGCTGCCTCAAAATTTGGATCACATGCCTGTCGATTATCAAAGAAAAATTCCATTATATGATGGCACTCCTCAATGTGTTACAACTCAACAACATGTGGATAGGATGACAAATTTCTTCGACCTTCATGAGATTGATGCAGAAAATGTGACAATGAGACTGTTTGTACAAACTTTTGGTGGTGAAGTGAGGAAGTGGTTCAGAGCTTTGCTGGCTGCAAGTGTCACTACATTGACTAATCTTCAAAGACAATTCTTGGATCACTGGGAAGTCAAGAAGAATCTTCTTGAGATCCTTTCTGAATATGAGAACATCAAGAAGAACGTTGGTGAGTCTGCTCAAGATTATTGTATTGGATTCAATTATGTTTACAATGAAATTCCTGATCATATAAAGCCACCTATGGGGCTGGCTTTGATTAAGTTTCCAGATGGTTTTGACCTTGATATGGCCTATCAATTAAGAGAAAGAGATCCATTCACTTTGGAAGACATGCAAAAAATTGTAGTCAGCATTGAAGCTAATCTGCTTGCCAAGAGTGCTAGAACAAAGGCTAAAAAGAAGGTAACAATAAAGGAAGAGGTTTCCACTTCAGATCAAGTGCTCCATAAGATGGAGAAGATGTTTGACAGATTGGCCATTGACAAGCCTGAACCACAAGTCAAAAATCCCAACTTCCGTGGTCAGTAGCAACCACAATTTATAATCAAGAAAAGCGAGCAACGAGCACAAGACCAAGCAGCACAACAACAAGTGAAGACACCCTTACAGCAGAATTTTGTACATGATCTAGAATCAAATGAGGAGGAGAATGTAATTGGAGAGGAGAATCATTTCTTTACACCTGATTATATGCCCATTTTTATCACTGAAGATGAGGAGCATTCCGAGAACTCAGCTGTATAAAGGGATGAAAATTTCATCTTGGCCAATGAAACAGCTCTTGAAGAAGAGTCTGATGAATACTAGAGAGGGTACATGAATGCTCTAATAGCTCAGTAGCGACAATATTCACTCAGAAGTAGAGATGTGCCCATAAATCCAATTCAGAAAAGGAAGGAGACAGCAGTGCTAAAGAATGATCTTCCCATTGTGTAGAAAAAGGGAAAAGACACAGCTGATCCTAGTACCAGCAAAACACCATCAGCAAATGAAAGATCCAATCAACCAAATGCATCGAAGGAAAAAACTGAAAAGAAAGATGTTTCAGCTAAAGAGGTAGACAAAACTTTAGTTTTTAACTTAGAAAATGAAATTGCCAAGTTAAAAGTATCTATTCCTTTGACTAAGCTAATGAAGAACACTAGCTATAAAGGTCAAGTGTCTAAAATTTTGAATTTAGATCCATTATCTGATATGGTAAATGTGGAGGATGATCAACCTTAGTTGATTTTTGGTCCAGCATTGGAAGGTCAGTCTCAAGATAATGACGTAGCTCCTTTTTACATCATCCTTAGGGTGCATGATTATGTGTTACACAATGATATGTTTGATTCTGGACCCTCTCATAATCTCATGCCTAAGGCCATCATGGAGAAGTTGGGATTGGATATCACCAGAAAGTACCATGACCTTTTCTCTTTCGATTCTAGTAGAGTAAGATGCATCCGTCTTATTAAAGATTTGGTGGTCAGTTTGGATCAGATTCCGGTTAAAAATGTTTTGATGGATGTAGTTGTGGCAGATATACCTCCTAGATTTTGCATGCTTCTTTCCAGATTTTGGGGAGCAAAGATTAAAGGGACAATGCAACTTGATTTCTCTTATGCTACCATTCCCATGTTCAGTCAAATGAGGAAACTATACCGAGAACAAAATATGAAGTACATGATCACTAGCAAGGAGAAACCGATAAATCATCCAATCAACTATGTACATACTGATTTGGAATCATTTGTTTTATATTTAGATAGTTTTAATGATGTAAATAGCCAAGTGGTTAAAGTAGAGGACATTCCAGAGATCACTAAAAATTTCAAAGAGGTCTTAAAGCAAGAAAAACAAAGACTTGATAGTACCACTGAGAAATCAACATTCCAACAGTAACAACATATTGATGGACAACAAGGAAAAGTGACAGAGAAAACAAAATTTCAGCATTTGGAGGAGGACGAAGCAGGCCTGTGGAGCATGGATTTTGATGGCGCAGTAGGAAGAGAAGGTGCTAGAATTGGCATTTGGATTCGCAGCCCTGTTTTTGCCCCAAACAAAGTGCCAATTAATGTAAGGGTCTATTCTTACAAATTGGCTTTTGACTGTTCAAATAATGAGGCTGAATATGAAGTTTTAATTGTTGGTTTGAAAATTCTTAAAAAGTTAAATGCTAAAAGGATTTCAGTGTATGGTGACTCCGAGCTAGTTATCAAGCAAGTGAAAGGGGAATACCAAGCTAAGCATCCTCGAATGCAGGCCTACCGCAATGCAGTATTAGATATCTTGAAATTATTTTTAGGTTACACTTTGACATGTGTCCCGCGTGTTCAGAATGTCATTGCAAATTCACTTGCAACAGCAACAAGTAATTTGAAAATTCCAATGAACTCAAACAATAAGTTTGAGATTCATGTGAAACATCACCCATCTATCCCTGACAATCAAAGGTATTGGCAAGTGTTTCAAGATGATGAAGAGATCGAGGAATTTCTGCAGAATGAAGGTAAATTCAAAGACACTTCTATTGATGTGGAGTATGATGATGGTGAGGCAGCGATAGAAGTCAATCAGATGGAATTTTTGCAGCTGAAGGACAATGTCATTCCTAAAGGTCTCATACCTTTATGTTAGGTAAACTTGACTCAGGACAGAGTCAAAGTTGACCAGTGATGGTTTTGGGGCACATGGTATTGTGCACCCATAGTATTCTGCCCGTGGTATTATATGTAATGGAGCTTATAAAAGGCTAGAAGGACTTCATTATAATGCAAGACCTGGAGGTGAGTGGTGAAGGCTCACTTGGTCAGATTGGCCAGGGTTTTGGCCAATGCTAATAAGATCTTATTAGGTTGGGTTTTTCCCTAGATTTGGGGTTTTCCTAGATAAACATTTGTGTTTATGTGTTGTGTTTATTGCTGGTTATTTTTCATCTTGGTAAATCTCAATATTAATTTATTTTCTCTGAATAATTTCTTAACAACTAGTATCAGAGCCAGATATTGGTTTCAAATGGATTCTTTGATGCCAGGGCTTTATAGTGCCTGATGAGATCAATGTAGCCTTTTTACAGATTTGGGTCTGGGAAATAATGGTGGAACAATCGTATGCAGAAGAACCTTGAGGAAAATATGCAGAAGATAGTGCCATAACTGCCAGGAATCGGAGTGAATTTGCGATATTTACCAGTTTGGAACATGCTAACGAATTGTTCAGGATTCATGTGGCTATTTAAAGAAGGTCAGCAGAAGAAAATTGTTTATGTGGCTTCGAAAATTGTTCGTTTTCTACTATGTGGGTCTACCAGTGCTGGAATCTACGAGGTTCTCGGGCTCGCTATTAGAGCGGTTTGATAGAAGTCTTTTGAGCAAATCAAATTGAGAGAGGATGGATCAAAATTGCAGCAGCAATAAAAAAATTAAAAGAAAAATTAATGAAGTCAAAATTATTGCATGTAAATGGGCATACTATTGTAAGACTTGGTAAGGCATGTGTACCCCTTGGTGATCACCGGTAGAGTCTAGGTTAGACCTAGGTGATAGGGGGGATGTCAGATTAACAATACCCTGGGTAAAAACTCTAAGGGGGGTAAGGGCTAGAGTGAGCGGGATTGTCTCACTTAGCAGGTTTTCGCTGGATTTAGTCAAGGAACCCCAAGTCAAGTTTAAGGGGGGAATTGTTAGGTAAACTTGACTCAGAATAGAGTCAAAGTTGACCAGGTTAAATAGTGATGGTTTTGGGGCACATAGTATTCTGCCCATGGTATTATATGTAATGGAGTTTATAAAAGGATGGAAGGACTTCATTGTAATGCAAGACCTGGAGGTGAGTGGTGAAGGCTCACTTGGTTGGATTGGCCAGGGTTTTGGCCAATGCTAATGAGATCTTATTAGGTTGGGTTTTCCCTTGGATTTGGGGTTTTCCCAGATAAACATTTGTGTTTATGTGTTTATGGTTGTTGTTGGTTATTTATTATATATATTCCTCTCGTTAATTATTTATGTTATGCAGTAAATTTCTTAACACTTTAGAGGAGCTATTCGACCAAGATGATGTAGCCCGAAAACCGAGCTTGTTGCCAACCGAGAAAGGAGTTTAGGATGTGAACATTGGCTCAACTGAAAATCCTAAAATGGTGAAGTTATCAAAGGTGTTGCCTTCACAGGTAAAAGCAAAATATATTAGTTTATTATCTTCTTTTACTGATGTATTTGCGTGGGATTATTTAGATTTGAAGGCATATGACACAAGCATAATTCAGCATATCATCCCGCTCAAGCCAAATCAAAATCCTTTCCATCAGAAGCTAAGAAGAATAAATCCAAAGCTGCTACCCTCAATAGAGAAGGAAGTGAATCGGTTGTACAAAGTTGGTATCATCATCCCCATAAGATTTTCAGATTGGATTTCTAATTGGTTCCCTTGCACAAGAAAACATGTGAGATTTAGTTATGTATTGATTTTAGAAATCTGAATAAAGTATCTTTGAAGGATAACTATCCATTTCCTAAGATGGATCACATACTTCAGAGGGTAGTTGGAGCATCCCGTATGTCGCTACTTGATGGGTATTCGGGTTATAACCAAATTATGGTACATGAGGATGATAGAGACAAAACAACATTCACCACTCTGTGGGGAACTTTTCATTATGCAAAGATGCCTTTCAGATTGAAAAATTATGGGGCAACCTTTCAGCGGGTGATGGATATCACATTTGCTAATCAAAAAGATGTTTTCCTAGTTGTTTATCTTGATGATTTGACAGTTTTCTCTAACTCAGATGAAGAGCACCTCTATCATCTGAAAATTGTATTTCAACATTGTAGAAAGTATGGTATATCTCTCAATATTTTTGATTCATCCATCAAAAGGTAGTTTGCAACTGAATGAATTAGTTCCCTAGTTTCTAGAGGCAAGCTATTCCACTGCCTAATTTTTAGTTCTCAGTTTAGAATTTGTTGGAACAGTCCCTAAAATTATAAGCTTGACCCTTAGAGGCTAGGATGAGTTATTGTTTGTCTATATCTTGTGATTTTTCAGTCATTAGTAGGGTTGGACTTTTGGGAAAGGTTGGAGCTTCATTGTATACATTTTTTAGTAGTTTTGGCTAAGGAATAGACCAGGGTTTGCAGCACTCTATGGGATTCATGTGGCATCTTGCTTTGATATTGTGTTTCCTTCTCTAAATGTAAGTTTATGTGTGTTTTATGTATGCCATTCTCTCTCTTATTTCATCTTAACTAAAACAAACAAGGATAAAGGTAGAACCCATTGAAATTTGTAGTGCTCTACCTAGGGTTTGCTTAGTTATCTATGTTTTCAGCTGTTTGAAGAGGATCCCTGAGGTTTTCTTGCCCTCTTTAACTCCTCATCTATCTAAAGCTCTCCATTTCATTCAATATAAAGTATCAAATCAATTGCCTGCCTTGCCCCATTGAGATCTCTGCAAAACTGAGCCTCATTCCCCAGACCCAAAATATGCCTTTCCATTTGAGCCAAAAAAACATCATCAAACTCAATCAAACCCTTTTACACACATACCTAGCCTAAAATCAGTCTTCATTCAAGTCATCTCAAGCCTCATTGATTATTTTTGTGAAGATTGATAGGAGAGAGCCCTCTCCTGACCTGGTAGGGCTAGCTACCAGGTTAATCTTGGTTTGATGTTACCCTAGATCCTACCTTTCTCAACCTGAGGTAGATTTAGGCCCTAACAAACACAATGCTCAAACTTAACCTCCAGGGCTCCTTGAGGAAGACCACGATAGTACTGCAACTAGCAGACTGCTCACTGTGACCCTGAAGGGACTATGGAAGATGTGATGGTCTCTATTGATTCCTGGGAGTACCCAGCTGATTTCTTAGTTCTCCAACTGAAGGCAAAGCTCATTGGGTATCCTCTCATCCTAGGAAGACCCTGGTTGGCTACTACTGATGCTTACATCAGTTGTCGAGCTAGGAACATGACCATCAAGAATGGGCATATGTCCAAGTAGTTAATCCTATACCCTCCTGCCCAACCCTTATTAGAACATGATCTACCTCTCTGGTTGGAGATGGAGTATGAGGATGAAGTCTATTCTGCACCAATTTGTGCATTAGAAACTTCCATGGGGGAGAAACTGCAAGATGAGGATGATATGATTGAAAATTTGATCCACAATCCACCTCTCAGTATCTTAACATTAGAGGACATAGTGAGAGAAAGCCAAAAAACCCTTAATTGATCTTTATGTGACCAATTCGACCTCTCTCTGTTAAGAATATAGAGTTCGGCCCAGAAAGAACTTTGAAAATCAATCCATCCCTATCCACTTCCCAGGAGAAGGAGCTGTGCAACTTATTGAGAAAATATTTAGATGCCTTAGCCTGGAGTTAAAAGGAGATGAAGGGAGTGTATCCTTCAGTATGTACTCATCATATATACATTAAGGAAGATTGGAAACTAGTTAGGCAGCCTCAAAGGAGGATGAATCCAACACTTAAAGACATTGTTAACGAAGAATTAAAAAAATTACTTGATGCACGATTCATCTACCCCATCTTTGATAGCGAATGGGTCTCTCCTTTGGTGCTAGTGCAAAAAAAAATGGCAAGTGGAGAATCTGTGTCAACTATCGAGAATTGAAGAAAGCCACTAAAGAGGACCATTTTCCTTTTCCTTTCATAGATCAAGTGTTAGATGGTCTGGCGGGGAAATTTTTTTTCTCCTTCCTAGATGGTTTTAGCGGGTACAATCAGATTCAAATAAGATCGGAAGACCAAGATAAGACCACTTTCACTTGTTCTTGGGGTACCTTTGCATACCGGGTCCTTCCTTTTGGTTTGTGCAACGTTCCAGCCACTTTCCAGAGAGCGGTATTGAGTATATTTTCTAAACTGGTTCATGATGCAGTGGAAATATATATGGATGATTTTACTCCTTATGGTTCTGACTTTCGGGAAGATTTATCTAACCTAGGAAAAGTTCTAGACAAGTGTATTGAGATGAACCTATCCCTTAGTTTGGAAAAATGTGAATTTTTTATGACCGAAGGGTTCGTGTTAGGTCATGCAATATTTCAACAAGGACTGCAGGTGGATCCCTACAAGATTGCAATCATCCAAAAGGTCCCACCTCCTCAAAAGGTGAGATATGTCAAAAGTTTCCTAGGCTTAGCTGGATATTACAGAAGATTCATTAAAGATTTCAGTAAGTTAGCCTCTCCTTTGTTTGGCCTTTTAGGAAAAGATGTTGAGTTCATATGGTCTGAAAATTGTCAAGAAGCCCTAGATACCCTGAAGAGCAAGTTAGTAACTACCCCAATTCTAAGAGGCCCAAACTGGGCCCTACCCTTTCATATTCACATAGATGCCTCGAACAAAGCAATAGGCATAGCCTTCGGAAAAATTGATGAAAAGTTACCTTATGCCATATACTTTATAAGAAAAAATTTGTCAAAGGCAGAGTTAAACTACATAGTGACCAAGAAGGAACTCCTAGCTGTTGTGCATTCTTTAAACAAATTCAGACATTATATCATAGGCTATCAAACCTTTGTGTACACTGATCATGCTACAATTAGATATTTAATGAACAAACCAGATGTAAATGCTTGCATTATTAGATGGTTTCTTCTATTACAGTAGTTTGATCTGACCATTATTGATAAGCCTGGTAAATAAAATGTTGTTTAAGTATACAGGGTTTATGCAGGGCACAATACTTGCTAAGGTTTTGCAAATGGGGTAGCAAGCTAAGTGGGCTTGACTGTGGGGAAAAATCCACAGTTAAGCGCGCTTGAGCCAGAGGCGAGCTGGGATGGGTGACCTCCCAGGGACCTGGTTACCGGGTGCAAGCTCCGAAAGTGATGATTGACACTATGTGATTTATTTTCACTAGTTTCAATCCCACTTCTTCACCCCTGTGAGCATCACCCGATGCAATGAGTGCTAAGTGAACTATTCAAAGCATGAGAAATTAGTCACTTACGACTACCTCTCATGGAAATGGTCATACATGAATGACTTACTTAACACAGTTGAATTCCAAAAATGATATCTAATATGAGGCACTACGTAAACCCTGTATACTTAAATTCAAAAAGAGTGAAGGGATCTCTACATGAATGGTTCATGAGGCACAATAATTGCTAAGGTTTTGCAAATGGGGTAGCAAGCTAAGTGGGCTTGATTGTGGGGAAAACTCCACAGTTAAGCACGCTTGAGCCAGAGGCGATCTGGGATGGGTGACCTCCCGGGAAGTCCTGGTTACCAGGTGCAAGCCCCGGAAGTGATGATTGACGCTATATGATTTATTTCACTAGTTTCAATCCCACTTCTTCACCCCTGTGAGCATCACCCGATGCAATGAGTGCTAAGTGAACTATTCAAAGCATGAAAAATTAGTCACTTACCACTACCTCTCATGGAAATGGTCATACATGAATGGCTTACTTAACGCAGTTGAATCCCAAAAATGATATCTAATATAACGCACTGCGTAAACCCTGTATACTTAAATTCAAAAAGAGTGAAGGGATCTCTACATGAATGGTTCATGAGGCACAATAATTGCTAAGGTTTTGCAAATGGGGTAGCAAGCTAAGTGGGCTTGATTGTGGGGAAAACTCCACAGTTAAGCGCGCTTGAGCCAGAGGCGATCTGGGATGGGTGACCTCCCGGGAAGTCCTGGTTACTCCCGGGAAGTCCTGGTTACCAAGTGCAAGCCCCGGAAGTGATGATTGACGTTATATGATTTATTTCACTAGTTTCAATCCTACTTCTTCACCCCTGTGAGCATCACCCGATGCAATGAGTGCTAAGTGAACTATTCAAAGCATGAGAAATTAGTCACTTACGACTACCTCTCATGGAAATGGTCATACATGAATGACTTACTTAACGCAGTTGAATCCCAAAAATGATATCTAATATAATGCACTGCGTAAACCCTGTATACTTAAATTCAAAAAGAGTGAAGGGATCTCTACATGAATGGTTCATGAGGCACAATAATTGCTAAGGTTTTGCAAATGGGGTAGTAAGCTAAGTGGGCTTGATTGTGGGGAAAACTCCATAGTTAAGCGCGCTTGAGCCAGAGGCAATCTGGGATGGGTGACCTCCCGGGAAGTTCTGGTTACCAGGTGCAAGCCCCGGAAGTGATGATTGACGCTATATGATTTATTTCACTAGTTTCAATCCCACTTCTTCACCCCTGTGAGCATCACCCGATGCAATGAGTGCTAAGTGAACTATTCAAAGCGTGAGAAATTAGTCACTTACGACTACCTCTCATGGAAATGGTCATACATGAATGACTTACTTAACGCAGTTGAATCCCAAAAATGATATCTAATTACTAACATTTTAAACTAGTTCACTTGGTCCAAAGTTACTTTATAATAATAGAGGTCTTAAGTTCAAGTCTTTCTTTTTGTTGAGTTAATTTTTCAAAAAACACATGTAACTTATGTTTTAAAGTTACTTTATGTAAAAGTGTTCCCACCGATTATTAAAAGTGAGTCACTTATAATTCTAAAGTCTCTTTATCTTTTATTTAAATTACAATTTAGTAGGTAGCTCATAAATTACCATTGCAAAAGTGACTTTCACTTATTTATAAAAGTGAGTCACATAAAATCTTTTTTTAAAGTGAGCCAATTAGATTAAGTTTGGAAGGGGGGACGAGGTTTAAATATAACATTATCATTCATTTCTGCATATTCACGCACTTCGTCGGCATCTTCAACAACTTTTATTCAAAAAGCCATAACTTCTTCATCCGGAAGCCGTTTTTAGAGCCTTTTTTCTTAATCAGCGTAATTTTTTGAGATCTTTCCATTTGAACACTTAGTTTCAGCATCTACAGCTTCAGTTTATGTTAAAATAGAAATTTCATGCCAAGTTATTCTTGACAGCACCAACTACTTCCAATGGTGGTCCTACATTGTGGATTTACTTAGAAGTAAAATTCTTTACAGAATAGCCTCAAGCCAAGAAACCAAATATCGAGATAAAGATAAGGCATCCAAATGGGAAAATAAGCAAGATCAAGCATGTGGGCTGATAGGGATGTCTATTTCTTTAGACCTTACATTCCATATCGCAGAACTTGATACTCCTAATGAAGCAATGAAACAACTCACTAAAGTTTTTGGAATTAAAAATTAAATTAGAGCCCATCAACTCAAAAATGAGTTGCTTACATTGGACTCCAATAATTTTTCTTCCATTGAAGATTTTTTGTCCAAGTTCAAGATGCTTAGACTTCTCTTGGAAGGTGTTAAGGTTAAGAAAGCAAATGGTAGCATTATCTATTCCATTCTTACTAAGTTGGGACCAACCTACTCTGTTTTTGTTTCCACCTTCCATTCTACTAGAGAAGTCTTTATTTCTCAAGGACAAGACTACAAGTCCCTCTCTTTTGATGTCTTTTGTGATTCTTTAATAAGAGAACAAGAAAAGCTCTTATATCTTAGTCTTCTTAATTTTGGAAAATATTCTAAGAAAGCCTTAGCCGCCCAGCAGCAAGCAAATTCAAAGAATTCTAAGTAGTATCCTAAAAAGAATGGTCCTAAACCAAACAAGGGTCCTAAGTAATTTCAATCTCAAAATGAAAAATCATTTCAACAAAGTGACAAGGCAAATAAAAATAAAGGGAAGAAGACTGATAGACATTGCCACTTTTGTAATCGAGATAGCCACTTAGAATCCAAATGCTTTAACAAGATGGAAACCTTGCAAGCAACAATGAAGAAGCATAACATCCATTTGGAGAACTCTTCAACTTCAACTTCATCTTCAGGAATAACACTTTCTGCATGTGGTTGTCAAGCATCTCGGTATGGTTATGCACTACATGTATCTTCTTCTTCTCATTCTCATGAGTGGCTCATTGATTCTAGAGCTTCTTATCACATGGCCAAAAACAAAACCATGTTTTCTTTTTTAAATGATTGTAACACCAAAAATATATTTGTTGGTGATGATAGATCTCTTAGTGTTGTAGGGACTGGAACTGTTCATCTAGACAATGGTCAATTTAACGATGTCTTGCAACCTTCTAACTATATCTCAGATAACTCATTTAGGTGAAGGTGAAATCGTTGAATTTTCACCTCACGATATTGTAATTAAGGACATAAGAGATCCTAGATAGATTTTAGCTACTGGCATTGCTAATGATTCTACAAGGTTGTATAAGTTAACAACTTTGGGTCATCAAATCTTCCCTCGGTATTTGTTGCTCATAATGATGAAGTGAGCAAAATTTTGCATGAGCGGTTTGGTCACTTAAACTATTGCTCCCTTCAGAATCTATGTAAGAAAATATGGTGACAGGTCTTCCAATGGTACCTTGCAGAGATGGTGTTTGTTCCGGATGTGTACTCGGAAAACATAATCGGGATAGTTTTGAAAAACGTGTCTCTTGGCACGCCTCAACGCCTTTACAACTTGTGCATAGTGATTTATGTGGTCCACTTCCAGTTGTTTCATTATCTGGCTACAAGTATTTCTTAACTTTCATTGATTATTTCTTCAAACGCACTTGTTTATACTTCTTAAAACTCAAGAGTGAAGTATTTAACATGTTCTTGGCCTTTAAGGCATTTTTTGAAAAACAATCTGGACATCAAATTCTTAAGCTAAGATTTGATAATGGCGGAGAATATGCTAACAACAAATTCATCAACTTTTGCACTGAGAATGGAATTCAAATGCAA
Organism: Pinus taeda; assembly: GCA_000404065.3. NCBI lineage: Eukaryota > Viridiplantae > Streptophyta > Pinopsida > Pinales > Pinaceae > Pinus > Pinus taeda. Next base: position 59,317 of record APFE030697009.1, on the reverse strand, counting down.
CATATTATTCCATATACTCCACAACAAAATGGTGTAGCTGAAAGGAAGAATCACACCTTAAAAGAAATGGTTAATTGTATGCTTCAATTTAAAGGACTTAGTCTTAATTTTTGGGTAGAAGCAATTAACTGTGCAAATTAAATAGTGAATCACACTCCTACTAAAGTTTTAAAGAATATCACTCCAGAAGAAGCATGGAGCTCAATTAAACTAGTTGTAAGTCACTTTCGTGTTTTTGGAAGTGAAGCATGGACCCATATTCCAGATGAGAAACATAAAGCTTTAGAACCTAAGAGTGAAAAATGTATTTTTTTGGATATTCTAAAGATGTCAAAGGATATAGACTTATTCCACTTAAGTCCAAAAATGTTATCATTAGAAGAGATATAAAGTTCGCTGAAAAGATATCGACCTACGAGCCTAGTTCAGCAAATGTGCCACCTCTCTCTATCCCTTCTACTTCTGAAAATATTTTTTCTTCAGATGATGACAGCGAGGATGACAATCCTCCTCCACCTTCTCAGGATCCTCCTTCAACTCCTTAGCTTCCAAAATGGGTCAGTGCTACCCAAGATGCAGCAGGTGCTCTTGTCGGTGATCCTACAGATCAGCGATGTACACGTTCTCAGTTCGATAGAGCCTCTTCCTTACTGGCTCAAGCTTCAGTGAATTATGATCCTGACACCTTTGCAGAAGCTTCAAGCCATCCATATTGGGACACAACTATGAATGAAGAATATCGTTCGTTATTGGAAAATGATACATAGGATCTTGTTCCTCTTCCAAAGGGATGAAAACTTGTTAGATGCAAATGGGTTTACATAACCAAGTATGGACCAGATGGAAAAGTTGATAAACATAAAGCTCGTCTTTTTGCTAAGGGATTTTCACAAGTTGAAGGAATTGACTATACTGAAACCTTCTCCCTTGTTTCCAAAATGAACTCTATCCGCCTTGTTCTTTCCCTTACTGCTTCTTTCAAATGGGAAGTCCATCAAAAGGATGTTAAATCTGCCTTCTTGCATGGGGACTTGCATGAAGAAATATATATGGAACAATCTACTGTATTTATACAAACAGACTCCATCCTTGTATGCCGGCTTAAGAAATCCCTTTATGGTCTCAAGAAAGCCCCTCAAGCTTGGTATGCCAAAATGGATAGCTTTCTTTTAGAACAGGCTTTTCTAGGTGTCATTCTGACAATATTGTCTACACCAAGAAAGTGGGAAAGTCTCTTATCATTATTGTTCTTTATGTTGATGATCTTATCCTTACTGGTAGTGATCCCAACCTTATAAAACATGTGAAGTTCAGCCTTAAAAAGAATTTTGAAATGAAAGACTTAGGACACTTGCATTATTTTCCTAGTCTTCAAGTCTTGCAATCCAAGGAAGGTATTTCCCTTTCCAATCCAAGTATGCCTATGATCTTCTACACCATTTTCACATGGAAGACTGTAAGCCAGCCCCTTCTCCCTTTCAATCACTTGTACTTCCCGAAGTTGATGCTACCTTATGCCGTCAACTTGTAGGAAAACTTTTGTATCTGACCCATACTCATCTTGACCTTTCCTTTGATGTTGGCCTTATTGTTTGGTTTATGCAAAACCCACATGAAATTCATTAGAAATCAGCTAAAAGAATACTTCGTTATGTTCAAGGTATAGTTCAGTTTTAGATTATTACAGTGCAAAAGCATCTCCTCTATTGGTTGGTTTCACTGATTCCAATTGGGCTGATGACCCAGATGATCAGAAGTCTATTGCAGGTTATGTGTTCACTCTTGGTTCAGGACCTATTACATGGGCTTGAAAGAAAAAAAGTGTAATTTCTCTTTCTTCAACAGAATCAGAGTATCGTGGTGGCGTAGAAGCTAGTAAGGAAGCCTTGTGGCTTCGTCAAATCCTGTCAGAGTTTGGCTTTCAGCAGCAGCATCCGACTAAACTTTGGTGTGATAATCAAATTTCTATTCAACTATGCAAAGATCGAGTCCAACATCAATGCAACAAACACATTGAATTGCACATGCACTTCATCAGAAAACTCATTCATGGCTATGTTCTTGAAGTGAAATATTGTTCAACAGATGATCAAATTGCAGACATCTTTACAAAGGATCTCACAGAGGCGAAGTTTACTAAACTTCGATTTATGGTTGGAGTTCAGGAAGTTGTCACTAAGGGGGGATAGTCTCTAATGCCTCCTTCCTTATCCTATTGTGTCATATTTGTACATCCTTCAATCCTATCCCGAGTTGTTCTTAAGGGAGGATGTTAGGATATTCTGACACATAGGAAATAGTTAAGTATAGCTTGGTCTAGTGTAGAGTTAGGTAAAGTGTGTTTCTTTACTATGTACTGTTGTAACGTACAATCTGACGGTCATGATATGATCTAGACATGAAGTGATCTGATGATTCATTCTCTCCTCAGTATTACTGACACTTGATCTGTGGCTTAACACCTGATTGGTCCATGATCTCTATTTAAAGAGCATGGAGGGTCATTTGTAGGCTAACCATTCATGAGATAAGATTATGTAAATTTTCATTCTTTTATTAATAAATTTCCTGAAGTGACCGTGTTGGCTCAGGCCGTGGACTGTTTCCCTCTTTGAGGGTTTTAACCACGTCAAGAATATTGGTGTATTGATATGTGATATGTTTGTGAGCGGTGTCCTTTGGTGTTTTGTCTAAGGAACTTACCCTGTAAATTCGTATAATGAGCACTGCGCAATTTCTGAGATGAACAGTTGGTCGACTATTTGGATGACCAACATGAATGCTAATTAAAAATCTTGTGGGCAGCACAACTTGAAAGAACTAGCTTAGTGCTTCTTCGTTGTTCTCGTTGATAGTCGATCAAGTCGAAAGTAAGGTGATGGTTCGGCTGTCAGTGAAGAGTCTGGTTGTTATAACTTCAGCAAAAATGACTAATTGTGCGAACAATTGAAAGATTCATAAGTGATCATACAGACACAAACTTGCATGAATTGACGACAAAACATCAAAACCATCCTGATACACATGTTCAACATGACTAACCGACGGTGCAAGCGACAAGCACGACACTTGTGATTGATCATTCATGATTGATATGACGCTTGTGTGACACTGAATGTGACTCCATGTGTGAGTGAGACAGATGCTTTCATGGTGAACACATCAAACACATACGAAGCAATGACTTTGAGCATAACTAGAAAACAGTCGCAAGCATGACTTAGACATCAACATGAAAAGACTTGAGTGCAATAAACAAGCAAGGTGAATGTAAAGACTCACATGAGCTCATGAAGTGAACCCAAGTGTGTGCAGTCATCAAGTGAAACTCTCCAAGGGAGGCTCGAAATTGGCCAAAATTTTGGAGGGTGGTTGTAGTCGCTACAATAGACTTGCAAGAACGTTTTTAGGGGACGAGGAACGGCAAGACCCACAGTTCCACCTGTTAGTGTCAGTCTTTCCAGCCTTCCTCCAGTGACCAAATATGCTCTTACAAAGTGGTTTCAGAGTGTTAAGGTCAAATTTTGTCATTTCAAAGAGTCTTCAAACAAAATTTGGTCATTAGGCATTAGGTCTAGGGTTTGCTTTAACTCCTTCTAAAGTTCCCCAAATTCCAATCTATGTCACTATTCAGCTGATTCTATCATCATTCATAGGGTTTTCATTATCATGTTAGTGTCTAATGAGTCATTTTACATCTTGTTCATGCTTC